>JAYKAV010000023.1:679723-712324 GCA_035582835.1 Phoebastria nigripes
AAAATTCTGAAAACTATTTATTTTGAGGGACAACCACTGCTGTTTAAATCTCCCAGTGGAACTAGCACATATGCATGAAACRAAGAAAACATTTTGCTTTACCTGTTTGGTCTTTTCTAATACCTGTAACTGCAACAGCATCTGAAATCAACAGCTATTTGGGGCATTGTATGCTTTTTATCAAATTGCAGTCAGTAGAAATACTTTCCCTAGTGATCTTCAAAACTCTGATATACGTGTCATAAAAATCTATTCAGAATTCAATATCCACATTAGTACTGGTGCTGTTTGGGAATACATCATTCCGACAAGGACTCAAAACACTTACGTAAAGGATGGCTGGATGAGAATGTTTTCCTTTCTAGTTAGGCACAACAGTACAGATCTCAGTCTGCTTCATATCTCCTCGCAAGAGGCACAATGCCAAAAAAAAMCCCAAATCAAACAAACAAAAGAAAAAAACAAAGAAAGCCAATGTAATTAGCTACTTGGAAATCCCTTGCAAGGACTGGAAATCCTGGGTGCCCAAAGACAAAATGGGTGGTTGGGAGGGCTYTGAGCCCCAGCCACTTCTGGGTTCCACAACTTCTTTAAGAGTCACAACACCAGCTCAGAAATTGAGGATGAACTAAAGAAAATATCAGAGGGTCAAAATTCTACCCTCTGCTGTTGTAGGTAACCATGATGCATAAGCTTCTTCATGAACCAACCAACCTCTGTCTCATGCTGACTGTGGTCTGTTCCCTTACTGCTCCTGCTGGAGTATTCTACTATTGTTATTACTCTATATTCAGTGTATTACACTGATCCTTCTTTGTTTTAACAATACTTCTCACCTTTGGGCCTCTCTATCAACTGCAACAATTTTAAAATATCCCTTAGCRGACAGAAGGAACTGGGAGAAGGAGGGATTCTTACAACTCTGCTGCTCAACACCATATTTCACTTTGCAGAACCAGGCTCAAGCCTCTCCTCTTTCCATGCCAGAGGTGCATAAGTTTCTCTGCTAGTCTTCTAACTCCTCTGCTTGCACATCCTAGCTTCTGATCTCCCTCACACTGTCTACATTTCCTTCTTTATTCTTTTCCTCAAGCCATTACTATGCAGTAGTCCCCCCCATCAGTACCAACCTGTGAGTTTCATTTTTACTAACCCCATTTTTTCTCAGTTGATCATTTTTCTTTCTAAGTTCTTTGAACTTCTTGTCTACAACAGCTGATCAGAGTTGTTCTTTTCCAGTCTCAAACTAGACCCAGTTCAACCTAGCTTTTAGCTACCAGTAACTTAGTCTTAATGTAGTCTCTAAAACTTGAATCAGTTTCCATTCTTCTATTGCTTCACTTGTGAATGACTCCCTCCTGCAACCAGCCTTTCACTTGAATTTTTGTCTTCCTTTGACTCCCCTGTGACCCTGTCGCCTCCCAATTTTCATTCCTTCTTCTTCTTCGCTTTTTAAATGAGCCTTTCTATCCCTCTTCCGACTTCCTATGTGGTTCCACAAAGTTGCATCCATTGCCACCATTTGTGCTCCTAGTTCACTATCTATTTGGATAATGCCATCAAAAATACAAACTCAGTAATCGCCTTCAGGCTAATGTTTCACAGAAGTACTTCTCTGCTTAGATAGGTGTACCTAGGCACTCTTTCTCTGGCATCCTTTACATGCCAAGCAGTCAGCCAAAGGCCAAAAAGTTTTCAAATCAGTCCCATAGGATCCTTACTTCCAATACAGATACAAGCAGTATCCTCACATGCTCATCACATGTGCATCATCTTTGACTCAAACCTTACTCTGGCTTCTCACATCCAGGCTGATTCCAGGAGGTCCTTTCTCTTACCTGAAGGCTTTCTTGTGTATCCACATGATCAGGCTTTCATCTTGGATCCCAACCGCTGAATAAAATMAGATGGTGCTCTGGACTAGTATAACTCCTCACATTACCAGTCTGAAGACGAGAAGCATCAACTTCAGACAGTACTCTTAGTGGAGGAGAGATACACCRTTCTTTAAGGTATATATTTTGTTTGTATACAATACAACTTGTCAGATCAACAGATGACCCAGACACCCCAACATTTTCTCTGCTGAGATATTTGAAAGCTGCATCTTGTTACCAGAACTTTATTTTAGTGTTTTATCTCTTGCTAGATATTTCTTCATATGATGCAAAAAAATGAAGCTTTAAGAGTGAAAACACACAGACTCCCTAAACTCAAAAGCTTCACAAAAGATTCCATAACTGTAAACAGCAATAGTGGCTAATTTTTTTTCTCCTCATTTCGTCCAGCGTGAGTCTCTTTCCAGTGCTCGCTGCCTATATTTTCCCTCTCAAAATAACAAAACTTGTTTTGGAGGAAAGAAGCACTTAGAACTGCTGTTAACATTTCTTCAGTATTCTAATGAACTTAATAAGCTCCCATGATGCTTCTTACAATGTAGAGAAACCTTCCAAAACATTAAAGTGACTCTGTTTACTCCAGCAGTAGGGAGCATTCCAGATGACTTGTGCGATACATCAATATTACACGTGTTCTCTTAATGCTGGAAAGGAATTCACAAGAGGAAATAATTATTCACTCTGAAGCTTTTTAATATTTTTGAATGTGACTCAATTACAATATTCTGCCTGTACATTTATTTTTTGTTTCACCTGAAAGATCACTTGATTTATGATGAAAACATATTTTCTCACCCAGTTCTAATTTCATTTATACCGCACTTACAGTTTCTCTATAATTTAGTGGAAGTTGCAGTTTGACACTGTTTCTCTGACACCTAAACTAGCTCCACAAGCTAACAAAGTCCCCTGACTCTGCAAGAGTTTTGAGATAAAGAACTCTTATGAGTATTTTTCCTACAAAGGATGTGTCTAGACGCTCAAAAAAAAATTTAAAAAAATAAAAAAATTAATAAGCAAGTTATATAAATTATTAAAGTAAAAGCATAAATATCCTCATATCCTATTTTCAGAAAATATCCTTAATTATAACCCATGTGATACATACAATTTCATAACATATGCATGAGTAATTCCATCTCTTAAATACTCATTACATATATAACATTACATATTATATATGTATTATATTTGTTACATATAATTGTCTGGASTATTTCTAGCATTACATAAGTAATTATTTGAGGTAAGATTTCAGCTGAAGTTAGCTTGTTGTCACTATCAGAGCAAGAGATGGGGCTTGGCAAGGCTCAGTATATGCCCACTCCCAGTTCTGCCAGTGGCTCGCAGGTTGATTTAATCAGTAAATCACCTCAGTCCTGCAATCCTCTTTCCCATCTATAAAAAGGAAATATGTTACAGCCCCCTCTGTAAGGCATTTTGAAATCTAATGATTATGCAAGTGAATTTTTCATATAGCAATCTTGTTATTAATTGAATATCTGAACTGTAAGGCTAACTGAATTTGCATAAATACCTGTTTATTGAATTTAACTGAATCAAAATCAAGCACTTATCTCAGTTACGCTTTTAAATAACTTTTAGAGAGGGAAATTATTTTAAGGCTGAATTTTTCAGGTGAATAAGTAGATCATGTTGCTAATATGAATTATTATCAACTGCCTGATTTCCCCAAAATATGCAGAAATGATAAGAGAAATTAAAAAGATTAAATGAGCACATTAGCAGTAACAAGAGACTTCAATTTACAAACTAATTGGGACAGTGGAAAAAAAAAAAACATTAAAAGGAACAGTTTGCAGACTGATTTCTTACTAACAAGGAATCCTAAATGAAGCTATAGCAGGGAAAGGCTAAAAAAGGGCACCCATGACATGATCACACACACCTCAATACCACAAGGGAACCCATGGACTCCTACTACATTGATTGTGATCACATGGAGTAGTTCACAATTCACAGTAGTTCACAGTAGGTTGCTGTAGTTTTGCTCAGGATCCCAACCGCTGAATAAAATAAGATGGTGCTCTGGACTAGTATAACTCCTCACATTACCAGTCTGAAGAYGAGAAGCATCAACTTCAAAATCCAAGCATTTGCTCAGGATTAGGAGATCTAATGCAATAAATGGTATGCTTTACTGGCTCAAGAATCAACAAGTCTTCTGGAAATCAGCGCAGACCTTCTTATTCTCAGGGATCAGAGCTCTAACAGGAACAACTGAAGAGGAGGCCATGAGCAAGGCTACCATTACTCTTGTCGGTCCCAACCACCAGCAAAACTTGAGGAACCACCATTATCCCCTCCACATACACTATTTGCTCTTCTGCATTTTTTATGTTATAGCAATGCTAGCACCTCCTTTTCAGATACCCCTAAACAAACTTATAAAATTACCAGATTTAATAAACCTTCAGGAACAATTAAGAAGCTTAGTTAGGAAATGCCCCATGTCTCATGCTACAACTACAGGAATACATCATCTGTAGTATAAACATGCCAGCTAGATCTTACTCTGGCTTCCCACAAGCAGGGACTGATGTTTCCCACTATGACCTTGTGTATTGGAAATTAATAACAATAATCTGGAAAAATAAATATAATTAATTAGTTAATGACCTATTTGGCAATGAATTTACTGATAGCTCAATTGTAAGGACAATTCCTTACATTTGTACTAAAAAAGCATGCTACTCATGTACAACATATTCATTGCATCTCTCAGTCAAATCACCTGTAATACAGGATTATAATCTGAAACCTTAAAATTCTACCAGACCTTTTATAATACGCAAAAAAATGAGGATTAAAAAAAAAGAAAAAGGGGTGGGGAAGAGAAACAGAAAAGAAGACAGGCTGGAGGACCAAGGGCACTGACCCAGTCAAATTCTTATTCACACTGTCCATCAAAATGGAAATGCTAGACAAGAAAAGGGCCTGCTTTGCCCACCTCATGAATATCATATGACTAGGAAAAAAGAAAATTTGGGAAGTGGAAGTCCATTTTGAAAATATATACTCAGATATTCTTTTGCTAAACTGGGTCTACCCCTATAAAGTATTTCTTCTGAAATTGGCTAAAACTTCAGTCCTTTCTAACTTTTTTCTGTGCTTCAATTTCATAATCTTCTAAAACTCTTAAAGGAAGAGGTTATAGATCATCATGAAATCAAAGCCAGAATGTTTTTATATTTCCATCTGCTTCTACCACACTCCCATTTTATGGAAAATCATTTCCATCACACCTCCTTTCTTTAATTTTACTGTCTATTTACTTCCCCAAAACAAACTGGGGAAAAAAAAAAAAAGATTCCACAAAATTTTTGTTTAGGAAAAGTGCCTGAAGCACCAAAGAACCACGCTTGATAACTCACATGAAGGGTGAGTGTGCATTTAGGTCGCTGAAACTGCAGCTAGGGAGATGAGGCAGCAGCTCCGGTTTCCTTTCTGACCTTGGGCAAGTCACTCACTTGTCTGAATGCTTCAGTTCCTCTCATTCATAAAAACAGGATGATAATATTGCATTAAATACAGCCTCTTCTACATCTACTTTTTAATCTCAAATAATTTGCAACCTAAAATGACTAACTGTTGGTATAAGCTTATACAGCATCCAGCATAGTGCAGCTCATCCTCAGCCTAGATCTGTAGTTATTACTGCACTACAAGAACAGTCCTTAACAACTGAAGGAACAAAAGGTTTGTCATGTCTCAAAATAATGTAATGGAAAGAAGTGCTCAGGAACACAAAGATGATCTTTCACAAAACTATGAAAACACACATCGTGCACGTGCGGGCGCACACACAACACACGAAGGTGTAACACAATCTGCCCAGCAATTCAAGCAAAGCGGATAAAAAATTTTAACTGTCATTAACTAACTATCAGTATACCTTTAGGGAGCTGAAACAAGTCAGGTATGAGTTGATGAGCAACAACAGCTAACGTGGAACCTCAGAAAAAAGATTAGAGAAAATTCTACATCTACATTAAAACCCCTTTGGCTCCAGGGAATATATGCTAAAAGCACAAACCCTAGCATGATTTCATTAAGAATATAGAAACAGATTTTTGAATGTGAAAGAGAATTGTCAAGATATGACATACTATTTCCCTTTTTAAAGGAATTTTATCAGAAGAATCCTTATTTTTTCATATTGACAAACCTGAACGGCCACATTTTTATACAAAGGATGTATAGAAGTAGAGATGGCATAACACAGAGAAAACAAGTTATTCACTGAATTGAGTAGCCTAGTGATTTAGTGGAGAAATAAGGCTGATATTCTTTAAGAAGAAATAAGGAAGAAAACTCTTTGAGGCATAAAAAAGGGAGTAGAGAAGGAAAATGCTACAAAGGGTATGTGACCTCCTATGACATATATAACAAATGACCAAGCAACTTGGACTAAGAAAAACCAAGGCAGTAAGGGATTTAAGACAGAATATAATTTTTTTTCCAGCAAGACTATAAAAATGTATGATAAAAAAATCAAATGGCCTGCAATGTGAACAAGCAGTAAACATTATGAATTTTTAAAATGTATTTGAAGGATGAAAATCCCGCATGAGAACAGAGAGAGGAGAATGGCTAATTAAAACTAGCAAGCAAATGCAGTCTCTCTAGGCTGTTTCCTCAGCTTCGTTTCAGACATCCTACGTTCCTATATCTAGTACAGCATGCAGGTTGGTTGGCATCATCAAGTCGAAGTGTTCTTTATACTGGTAACACAGAGTGCATTTATATCAGACTTCAGTGATTACACACTGCAGTCTTCCATGACAAATCAGCTGAAAAACACCATCCAGTTATGCTACACACATACCAGTATTCCCTCTAATCTCTGCAATGCATACAGTGGCTTTCCATGAGTTACTGACGTTTAATTTTCTGTTTGTTGCCAAACACCAATCATCTATTTTTAAAAAATTTTCCCAGTGAATTTTTCTATGAACTAATTGTTTTGTACCTAGTGAAGGTGGAAACAGCCAGTATGGGTAAGCTTGCAGAAATATTTTCCAACACAGTGGGAAATTTTTCATTCACACATAATTTTTCAAAAATCCACCAAAAGCATAAAAATTTGAGATTCTTTCCTCTAAAATGGAAATGTTTACCATTCACCAATTTCAGGGTGAAAAAAAAAAGAATAAAATTAAAAATCCTAGCTCTACTGTTTCCTTATTTTTCTAAAGGAAGGAATTCAACTATATAGCATGTCCCACTATTCAGCTGGTATGAACATCATCAGTATCCTTGTAATATTTATATAAATTCATCATTTTAATGTCCCAAGTATCTGAATTTTGCAGACTGAGTACTTGAGCTTCTGAATTTGAACCTATCATCAAAGAATTCAATTAGGAAAAAAGGAACTGTAATTGTTGCTTCTGGCAATCACTCTGGATTTAGTTCCCTGCATTCACCAGAGCACAAATGACTATCTAAAATTGCTTAAGTTTGATCATAATAATAAAAAAAAAAAAAAAAAAATCTTTCTTTTCTGGTTCCATTAAGCAATCTCAATTTTGCAGGATGTAACAGTGAAGTTTGCACATTAAGTTCCTAGAAGCTCAATTTTCTTTTAGAAGGTGGGGGAAAAAAGAGGAAGAAAGTGGTTTTCACTTGGAAAGAAATAACCAAATGACAGCACCATGTAGAAATGTATGCTACAAAATGTAATTTTTTTGTGGCTTGACTACAGGAAGAAGGGAGGTCAAAGATGCTATTAAAGAAAAAGAGGATCTATCTTAGAGCCATTTAAATAATAACGCACGATTGCTTCATGTGGTGTATGCCTCATTCAAAAGAGTTTGAAGTAATGAGATTTTCACAGTTATCTTTTGAAGAATATTCAGTAACTAACGGCTGAATCCAGACCTGAGTGAAGGTCCTGCCAAGTGTTATACACTCCCTGAAATAGAAGAGAACTGGGAAATCCAAGACTTTACAGAATTAGCCCTTTACACCACATTCCCAATTAAAAGCGAAGAAATCCCAAAAGAGGGGGAGAATGTAAAACTAATAAAATTAATTAATGTTAATTTATATTTTTCTCTGGAGATGTAGGTATGCCACGAAAGCAAACCACCTTAATTACTACATACAAAGAAAACAGGTTTTGGATGGCTGGGGAAGAGTTGTACAAGATCAGAGGAAAAAGGCAAAGAAAAAGTCACGCTTCAACACATCCATGTTTAATAAACTTTTGGAGAAGCTAAGGTTGAAACCGGTGGCCTGACCAGTCTGAGGCCAGCAGAATTATGAATGCGATGTGGGAAGTCCAGCACACCAGTGAGAACTCCAGGCTGTCTTCTGGCACAATTCACTGCCATGCTGAGAAGGTTTAATCCAAGCTAAATTGAAGAGGAAACAGAATCTCTCAGAAGCTTACAGGACAGATAACTGGAAGTCTTTTACTTGCTGAAAAAAGTAGGAGGAAATCTGGCACATTTGCAATTTTTGCATGTTACTGGAGTATTCAAATATGACCTAAAAAAATTTGTGTCTGACCCAGAGGAAGGTCTTTACGTTGGCTTCATAATTACCGATGCCTGTAGTTAAGCATATTTAGCATTTTCTATTCAAGGTCCAGTTTTTCCTTGCAAATAAATTTCTCTCAGTGTAACAACTGAAATTTTCCAAACAAAACATTTAATTTTCGATGTTTGTTGTTTTTTTGTCTTGAGTAAAGCAGCTGAGTCATTTTTTTGGAATGAGGTCTGGTGAAAATATGCTTTGTGCATGTTAACATTTGGGACAGTCTTATCTAGTACTTTCATGCTTGGAAGCAGAGACCTGAATTTTTAGCAGAGGGACGAATCACACAGAAGGAAAATCCTGTTGCCATCACAGTAGACTATTCAAATCTGGCCCATTTTCACTCTCTGAAAATATTTGCTCAGTTAGAAACCCACTAGAATTTCATAGCTAATTTCTCAGCTCTACRCCTTATATCCCCACAGCTCCTTCAGTCTGAGTGGACTTTGCATGTGTCTGATCCACAGAGTATCTTGACCACTCTTGAGCAAACCCTGAGCCATCTCAACGCAGTAAGAACTCGGTGTTCCTTTGAGAAGACAAATACTTGAGCATCACACAGGTGGATGGATAGCAGTCAGTTCGCCTCTTCTCTACAGTTAGCATTTCCACCCTGTCAGGGGAAAAAAGGTCAAAGACAATCTGGACTGGGATGCAGAGGAGTGGAATTATGTATATATATGTCTTATATGTATGCATATATATGTTTCGCATATATATTTTGTAKATACTTTACACACACACACACATATAGATATATATAAATACCTTTGAGAATTCTATTACAAAAAAACTATGTCAAAAGAAATTGTTAAGGTTGTAAAAATCAAGTACTCCAAAAATAAAAATGGCAAAGTGAGAACTGCACATAGAAGCTTCGTTTGGCTCCCTTAGACATACAGCTTCTGATAGGACTTCTATGTACCCGATTGTATTAAATTTTAAAGACAATAGTTCCACCTCATTCAGAAGATAAGGTCGTGAATTCAACTGTAGACACCTGGGGTTTGATTTGCAGACAAGCTGAACACYCACATCTGTAACTGAGATCAACAGAAAATGCAGTTTGAACATCTAACATGCTACAGAAGACACACTACTTCGCAAAACTAGATCCTAGTCATTTCAAACTGGATTTCCAATATTAGCAATCACTTTTAATCTATGCCCTAGTTCATATTCACACAGGGGCCAACACTGCCTCACCTTGCAGGGGTGCCATGCTAATTAATTCACAAACAATTGCAAATCAGCAAGACACAGCACTGAAAGCACCGCACAAAAGCACTAGGAGCTATTGTTTTTTCTCTGGTGATGCAAGGTTTCAGTAGCACTCAGTAAATAACAGAAGAACAATAACTAGAAGAAATACTGACCCACTACTTATTCAGTAGGAACTCTGTACGCTGAACAAAGAAAAGGTCATATGGAACTAGGAAAGGGGTGATTTAAAGTTTCATAGGTGACTTTGATCCTGGGACTTCTAAGCGCTTGACTTGCTTGACTTTGTACTCTGAGCTTTTTTTTTTTTTTTTTAATATTAGTATAGGTTCGGGCAAGGTCAGTTGTATGTAAATTAGACTAATTTAATGTTACTGGGTGGAATTCAGACTAGAATGTAGAAAATCCCCTACAACACAGATGAAATTTAAAGGGTTCCTGGTTGTAATTAAAGGTATGCTAAACTGATATAGAAGCAAATCTGTCTGGAGGGAACATAATGACTGCCCTTGTAATGAGTCAATCCAGGCAGAGAAATGCTCAAACCCATAATGTTAAAGTCACCTGCTCACATAGGCAAAAAACATATGAAAGGCAACAACATATGATATATGTATTTACCATCTCCATTTTCTTGGTTATMTCTATTCTATCTGCAAACAGTGGCCTAAGTATCATTATCACTCATGAATAATCAGAACTGTTACCACTCCTTCTAGAAACGAAGAGTAGAAAATACAGAATCTATCTTTCAGGGTGAAAAATCTGTAGAAAAGGTATGATGTTCCCTTGGTCGGTAACGTTTGCCTGAACATCTCCTACCATGCACAAGGAAAGTCTGCAGAGTATGTCCAGCTGAAGAAGACAGCAGCTGCCATCCAAAGCACAGAATCCAAATCGATTYAGACAACTCGCAGGGTTTGCAGATATCTGAGCACTGAATTTCTTGAAGACAGACTTCCAGCTCTCCCTACATCCCATTTTAGGTGTCAAAATCATCTTTCTGGGGCTGCCTGGGTTGTTCATGATAATACAGACTAATGATAACACAGATGAATCTTCCCTCTTCTGCTAGGTATCAACAGGAGAGAGGAAATTCCTGTATTTGTAGTAGCAGGCACCTGCCCCTTCTCAGATTCTCAGACAGATCCTTGACCGCATCTCTCTCAGCTACCTGCCTGAAGCTGTTTCTGTTTGACATAGGATCCCAGGACCCCTCTGATATAGGTCTCTAAATCATATCCCCTTGGCTGATAATTGCTGCTGCAGCYTGCCAGACTTGACTCCAACAGAGATTTTGTTGTGGAAGACGAGAGGCTYTACTAAAAGGCCATGATGCAGAAAACAAATTCTTCAAAACAAAGTATGATTTATTTTGTCAGAAGGTATACAGCACTCAGACRAATAGACTTAAAATAGCAGAGACCAAGGCATGTACTGTTACTGCTTGGCATCACCTTCAGCCTCCAGGTAGATATGATTTAACCTTGATGTCCACTGCTCTCTTGGGTAACTCGTTACGGCTGCCCCAGCCCTTGGCTCTCAATCAACCTCTAGCAGCCTGTGGCAGCTACCTATTCCTCTCTCCACTGGGTTACAACAGTCCAGTCTTCCACCAGATCAGTGTCTTTTGACCTCCTCCTGCTTTTTCTTAGCAAGACAGCTCTGCTGCTCCTGTTAGGACTCTGCAGCTGCAACTCATGGATATAAATACGACCACTCCATTCAAGTATTTCTGGAGTGCCCTTTTTTAGCCCCTTATTTACATTTCTTGCCTGATTTTTTCTTCTTCTTTGTTCCCCTATCTCCCTCTTGCATATTTCACTTCACATGATGGAACCCACTCCAAAGAGCCAGACACTATAATCATGCAAAATAATTCAGAGATAGAGGAATGGATGTACTGGGCAGAGACAGAGAAGACCTTGAAGGCATGCCTGCTGCCAGGCAAGGGACGCAAGCAAATCCTGGTAACTGTACAGCCCCTGCATTCAGACCAGGGCCATTTCCATCCTTCCTGCTCCCATAGCTGGAAACTATGAACTTTATTACCCATCCTGAGCTCTCTTCTTCTTCTTCTCCCTCTCCCTCCAGGATACAGAATTCCTCTCAGAAACTAGATTAAAATGTAGCTTTTAAGAGAAGACATCAATCTCATCCTTCCCCTGTGGTGCTCACCCTACTGTAACTTCCCATAGGAACCCTATAAAAGTGCCATTCTCTCTACCACAGAAACCTGTAACTGTACTGTAAAWGTTCAACAGAGAGGTGAAAAAGGAAAGCAACAAAAATGTAAGACACACAGCAGTGTTCAAGAGCTACCAGTCATGAAATGACATGCCTAAAGATCATCAGAGGCATGACTTTAATAGTTTTGAACAGCACCTTGTCTACACTTTGATTTTCAGATTCAGCATTTAGTGAAATTTTCTCCTATGTTAGCAAAGTCCTCTCTTACAAAGTAATTTTCACTTTCTCACAACCCAAGGGAGTGGAGTTAGCATAGACTAAATGAAATATCATGGCATTTTTCTGTCTTTCTCAAATGTTGGGGGTGTGAAAGTCCAGAGAAYGAGCTGTAAACAGCAGATAGCATAGTAGGTGGGAAACAGTGGGGAGGGGGGAGTGACTGGATGAACCCTCCATCGCTGATTGAACAGGACAGTACATTTAGACAAAATTAATTTTCAGTGTTGAAATTATGTTGCAGTAGTGAYGATCAGAAGAAAATATTGATAGCAATAAAATGAAATTCTAAAGAAACTGGCACTACATCAGAAGACAGCACGTTGACACTATTTATGTTAATTTCTCCAGGTTTCATCCCCATCTGCATTATTGTTGACAYCTCATGTAACCAAGCAAATAACTCTCAAAAAGCCAGGGAGTGAAAGTAAATGATTGCAGCTGCCATTAGACTCCTATATATTGTAGTAAGCAGAAGTAYCAACTCATTATGACCTTGATCTAACAACCCCAGTAGTCGGCTCAAAGGCTCATCGAGTACTACGTTTTTAAATGTTATTTCACAGAGAATGTTTATAGAAAGTTACATTTCTCTCACCAGTTTTCAATTATAACAAGCAAAAGACTGTGGCAGAGGAGAGTGGGAAAATAAAAATGGGAACACAAAAGGAAATCAGAGGCAAGTGAATCAAAAGCAAAAAGCAAACCTCTTTCAATAGTCAGGTGGGTTTTTGAAACTATTTAACAGGTCACAGATAGCAGGGGACACTTACTTGGGTCACCCTAGCATTATGTAAGTAAGCGTCCTTTCCAATTTCATCACCACAGAACCTGACTCTCCAAGCACACTCTCACGCATGTAAATAACTTTAAATAAATTACAGCAAAGTCCTGTCAGCTTGTAATTCAGTCACTCTGATAGAGCTTCTCACGGGGGCTCTTTCAACTGAGAAAAGGATACACTGAATCATAAACTTTTATTTATTCAAAGCAATGAAGGCCAGATTTGGGCAACTGAAGTCAGTAGAAAAATTCCCACCAACTTCAATGGACTTTGAGTCCTACACTAAGTTCTCAACAGGCACTTGCCTTGGCTTTAATTCAGCTGTTGCCCCCTCTCCTTCAGGTGCAGTTGCCATTTGGTCAAATTAACTGTTGTCAGATTCAGGAGATAGATGGGATTTTGGATCTGGCTGTGTGGCTGCCCCTGTTACATTTTCATTTTATACAGCTGCTGCTCCTTTTTTAATTTGAAAATTACTTTGTTATACTTAAATTGCTTTCAAAGGCAGGCTGTCCAGGGCAGCAGATGCACTAATGAGGGTTCTTTACCTTTAAAATGTGCAAAGGGTAATTTTCTTGTTTCATTTAATTTTAGAAAGATTTTAGTCCGTTATTTTTCGGTTCACATTTTTCACATTTTTTGGTTCACCCAGAATGAAGGGACAGAAACATAAGATTCTTTGTTGTAATCTTTAATGGATTAGTGGTATTGATCAAAGAGCTTTGGGTGCTGATGTGAATTTGTCACTTAATCTTATAGGCATGTTTATCTATTTACCAAGAAATCAGAGTGTCAAGCTAGCAGTGGTATGAGGCCAAGGGCTGGTACATCTGCTTCCATAGTTGGATACACTGATTAAAGAAAGGAAATAAACGGTCAAATTATGTATCATTGTGTATTGGGGTGGGGATTGCTGTTTCTTTTTCTAACTCAGAATTTCCCTTAACTTCATCTAAACAGAGCAGTTTCATCAGGGATGGAGCAATGCAAGACAACATTCTGTATTAAATTAGGTAGTAACCTGTGCAGTGCATGTTAATGGGAAGAAAAGCTGCATCGCTGGGATTTCTTTCTTTTTTAATTAGATACAATCAGTTTGACAAAAGGACATTGAGTGGTCTTGATTTTCATTTCAGAGAGATGTGATCATACTTACAATATATTTGTTAGGCAATTTTAAAAATGCCATATTAGATTATTAAATTAACTCTTCACATACATCATATTGGTAAATTAAATCTGAAGTGACCTTGAAGAAATAAAAGTTTCAAATTTAAAAAAGGGTAAGTTTTTGAAGGGAAAATAAGATTTGCTTGAAATTCACAATGTGTTTACTGTTTGTTCAAAATTTCAGCTCTTCCCCCTCTCTCCCAAACCCTTTATGGAGAGAGGATTCTAGGATCTTGACTTCATTCACAGGAGGAAAAGATAACTGGGAAAAAAGTATGTCAGTTGAAATATCATGTAAAATCACAGTGACTACAACCTGGCAGTGGTTAAAGAAGAGCAGGGGAAAAAAAAAGGAGCTAAGATGGGGTTACTGTATCAGCATTGTATGAGAAAGCAGAGAACAGAGGTTCTCGACGCATTTGGTCCAGAGGTTCCCTTTGGATGAAAACTGGTCCATTAAACATTTAATCTAGCCTTTTCCCTGCCACCAGGATCTGTCTCTTCTCTCAATGACTTGTCCTCCACATGAAATTACCTGTAAAGTAGGGTGCTAGCCCTGCTCAGGCATAGTGAAAGGATGGCTGACTGGCAAAGGGGATCAGAAAAGCAAAGGGGATCACAAGACATGTTTGGACATTGTGCGAGGTGGAAGAGGACTTGTCCCAGCACTGGTGGGGCTGAGGAGGAGGTGGTGAGAGCTTGCCTGGAAGGCTGGGGCAGGGAAATGGGCCAGCGTAGCTGTCAGCTGCACAAAGGCAAAGGGCAAAGAGGACTTACTTTGGTGCCAGGGAAAGACAATCCATGATGAAAAAGGAGAAGGGAAAACAGAGAAACACTGTTTACGCAACAGGTGTTGAGAAGGTCCAATATTTCTAGTCATGTGGCAAAGACGATGCAGTAAAAGCATTGCAATACTGTGGAAACAGATACTGCAAAGTAAACTGAATAGCCAAAGGATGCAAACCACCAGTGTAAAGCACAGACTTCTTATAATCTGACAAGATAGACAGCTATCTTCCATGAAGTGTATTTTAGAAGGCTGCAAGCTGAATTCAGATGTAGCACTGGCTTTCCATTATCAAGACTTTCATATAATATTTGCTCCTGGAAATTAAAGTTCATAGCATTTTGGATAAGTTATTTGCATATAATAACCCCTGATCTCTTTGCTCTTTCTTGCTGCCTGGTTCCTAGTTCCTACTTCCTACCAAACTCCAGTCTCAACCTGTAATTTCTGTCAGTCCTGTTCTGTTATCTGAATCTGATGCTGCTACTTATTCACAGTATCTTTCAGCTAAACYCATCTTTGCTCAAGAGATGGCACTTTTCCTGCAGACTTAGGAAGCTATAATGGTTTTTAGCACTGACATGGCTTAAATGTGTCAGCTGGGACTGATTCTGTTTCCATACACTTGAAACTTTTCTACTGTGGGTATAGTGGTTACTCAAGCATATCTGCTTTTTTTCTACTGAGAACAATCGCAGGTATTTTAAAAGCTGTGGATGATAACTACAAAAGCCTGGCAGCACTGACTGGAGAGTTTTTCTGAAGCACTGCTACAAACCATTCTCATTGGTGACTTTGTAGGAAGCACATTAACCCTGATCTTCAGGAGCCACATTCAGCTGTATCAAAAGTATCCCACTAAAACAGACCTCCAGTTCTTTCAGGATATCCTGAAGTCAGGCGCACGCACCCTCTTTCTCACCTTGGGTTAGGAAAAATGCTCTTAGACTGTAAACATCTTTTTACATCTCTGTTTGGTAGTATGAAGCAACGAGGCTTCTGCAATTTATGTTTCTGACTATCAGTGTAGTCTTCACATAGCAACACCTTTATTTTCTCTATTTAAGATAAATTTCCATAAAACTCCTGCTAGTTGCAATGAAACAGCTCAGCAAAGTTTCTTAATGGCATGTAATTCACCATCTTTTCCTCCACCTGCTCCAGGCTGGGCATAGTCTCAAGCACAGATAGAATCAGAAGACAAAGCTAGGAGGTCTATAAAGGACATTATCGCTGGAAAGAGACACTAGGATTTATAACCTATTCTCTCTCGGCCAATGCTTTAATGCAAGTAAAGGCCTATAGCTATAAACATTCTGCCAACAGGACAATAAGAGTGACATCCACTAGAAGTTAAGCATTTGTGTTTGATAAATCCATAATCATTGCTCATATTTTTTAACAGAATCATTCCAAAGATCACGGAGAAAAAACAAACTCTTGTCATATGAGTTATTTTTCCCCTGGTTTGGACAGTGGAAGTAACAGAAGAGGGAGCAAGAACGAGGTGAAGACCAGAAGAGTCACCAAAACAAAACCTACCCAATTTGTTCTGACCTGAAACAACAAAAAACATCAAATGTTCCTGCAGAATGGAAACCCACACATTTAGCTAGATGCACATGCCATCAGGTGCAAATGCCATTTGACTGGTGCTCCCACATACACTGCCTTTGATGCTTTACCATTTTTTACCCATGTGGAGGAGATTCAGGCCTGGTAACATACAGAGCCGTCCCACTTCTGCATAAGCAGCAGAGGTTGTTTATAAGAAATGTAAACCATTAAAAAAAGATGCTGAGGAAACTTTAGAAATGGAGCTGTTGTCAGCAGAGATTAAATTGTATACCAACAGCACGACATTTATGCACTGCTACTTAAACCGTGACAAATGGTTGCAAACATGATAGTTTCAGGATCTTTAATCTAAATGAATGGTGCTTTTAGCCTACCTCTGACTGGAATTCATTTTGGAAATAAAGAAGCATTTCCTACTCAGTTGTGTACAGAACTACACCACCAATGACTAAAAGGGCAGGAGTCGCAGCTTTC
Organism: Phoebastria nigripes; assembly: GCA_035582835.1. Taxonomy (NCBI): domain Eukaryota; kingdom Metazoa; phylum Chordata; class Aves; order Procellariiformes; family Diomedeidae; genus Phoebastria; species Phoebastria nigripes. The sequence goes on from JAYKAV010000023.1 coordinate 696,666, forward strand.
ACAGCTCTCAACAGTACTACAGTGTACTGTAAGGATTGGAACAGGCTGTCTTTATGTATTTATTCCCTTCTGAGTCCCAAGYAATGTCTGTAAATTAAGATTTTTACCTACCAGTCGACCTTATAGAAATTGTTTTCAAGGAGATTTTTCTTCTCTTTCATTTTTCTTGTTATAACAACATGCATAATGTAAGCTCATATAAGGCAGCAGAGATTACATTAAAATGTAATTTTTAAAATTACAAATATCTCAAATAGCAAGTTATTCAAAAATCATTTCCATCATTATCAGTTTAAATGTAATATTAACTACTGATGGCACAGGTAGTTTATCCTATTTACRCTAAATTTATTCCTGTATTATCCTCAGAGACTCTCAGCTGAAGGAATTAAAAGCATGATTCTTACAAACAAGTATTTACAAAGTGATTTTTTAGTGTTTATAGTCTTGTAATACAATATTTATAAAATAATCTAATTGCAAACATTCCAAGGTGTTCTTCAGCTGATAGCACAAGCGAAAAATTCTCTCTTTTATACCACCACCACCACCTCCCTGTTCTCAATCAGTGGCTTCAGACTGTACCCGTTGGAGATTTCAGAATTAAAAAAAAAAAAAAAAAAAAAAAAAAAAAAAAAAAAAAAAAAAAAGAAACAGGAAAAGATGTTAGGTGAAAAACATTTCTTCAAAAAAGAAACAACTCATCACAATTACAAAAATGTGAATTTGGTGTATAACCAGGTCACCAGCTCCTGATGCTCGCATGGAATTTCTGCAGCAGTCTGTTGCACAGCTGCAAGATTTGCAGCTGGGGGGAGACCTGAGGTGGTGAACTGGGTGACACACTAAGAAAAAGATCCCTTAAAGTTGCCACTTTAAACCCTGAAGTTTACTCCAGTTTTTTTACACCTCCTATATTTTTAAGAAGACAATAAAAATAATCTTCCCCGTTCAGTTTTTTGAGGGAAAATAAAATCTTTGCTCAGAAGAAATTCTTCTGATGAAATACTTAACTTAGAACAAGGTTAAAATAAAGTTAAAACTGTCTTTAAGAGCAGGAACGCACTGCCATCTCGTGGAGCGTGTGCTGGGAGGCAGTGCAGCCAGCCAGCCTGATGCTCCGGGATGAAACACACTCCAGCCTCCACCGCCTTGGCCTCGCCACCCCCAGGAATGCCAGCACCGACAGACATCATCCTTCTGTGCACACAGCCACATGTTAAAAAGCAAGTCGCTGTATCTTTGGAAATGATAAGAATTTTCCTAAGGAAATATATCTGACCAAGCAAGATAAAAGACCTTTAAAAATACATCTAATGCAGAGATCACGATGAAATTCTGAGCTACATTGCCTCCAAGGCTACCTTTATACTGGGAGATTTGCGCCTCAGCAGCCCACTATAGAAACCAGTCCCAGCACAGAGGCAGTTTTGACAGGGAAAGCTGATCTGTCTGCTGATGTAGCAGTAACACCTGTCACCAAAAAATGCATTATAACAGTAAAGCACGATTTTTGTGGCAGATGCATAGACGCTGGGCTTCTGTGGGCAAAAGGGTGCCCATTGAGTCACCCCTCTGTGCAACCCTGATCAACACAGAAGTGCTGACAGAAGTCTGCAGCACGGCCCGCAGTTATTCTGCCAACCCTGCCAGGAATTGCCTAGATATAACAGAGTATCGCCCTCTCGTTTTTTTTTTTTTTTTTTTTATCAGTGTCTGTTATTTCAATATATTAGAGCTGAGATAYTCAAAGCTGCCTGAGGGTTTGGAGAATTAGATTCAAAATGTTCTAGGCAGTTCTGAAAATTCCTAAGAGAGTGATTTTACAATGCTATGAGTCTGATCCTTCAATCCCTCCTTGTGTAAGGAGCACTTACTTATAGAAATAGTTTAAGCAGTATTGTCTTAGAGCCAAATTTTGACATTTAGCTGCTGGCCATGCCGGTAGCACATTTTTTCTCGTGCTCTCCAATCTACGAGTAAACTCAGAGCGAGCAAAAGCTACCATCTTGCCTTTGGGCAAGGTGCACTCCTGSACATGCACCAAGAGAAGAGAGCCCATAATTCGGAGATGCTGTAATTGTCAGAAATACACTCGGTGCACATAAGTGAAAAATAGGTTCCTTACATGCTGTGTTAAAAGTGGGGAAGACTTTTTGCAGAAAAATATGTCTAAGTTTGTTTGCCTGCTATTGTGCTGTGGGTTTTTTGTGAGCTGCGGGCTTAAAATCCAGCAAAAGCTAACAACAGGCACAGAGACAGGAAGAATGGACCCACACATCGTACCATGATGCATTCACTCTTAAAGGAAAGATGTAGCAGAGAGCAGGCTGCCGCAAGTCCAAACCCAACTACCTGCTGAAGATGCAGAAACCAGTTGGGAGCAGTTTCAAGGCCCCAGGACAGACAAAGGCTATGGGGATAAAAGAGACTGACGAGTGATGTCAGTCAGACCAATGGACAGAAGGTAAAGTAAGCTTACCTCTAGTTTTAAAGTGACGACAGGGACAAACAGGGCCTACTGAAACTATACAGTTCAGGGGGGATCAGATGTGTTAGGCTTTTTGCATGAATTTTCAGGGAAACAAATGTATGCAAGCATCCTGCTTCTGTGCCTGCGTCCAGCAGTCCACTCAGTAACTTCTTAATCTTTCAGATAGTTTAACCAAGCCCGACAGAGAGGTAGCAGGCTCAAAGACCCTGTATTCCTAACACAGTTTATCAATACAAATGCTTAGACAGTAATGATGCACTTTGAACCCCCGTCAAGAAAAAAGCTGCAGCATGAATCAGAGCTCAGTCGTAACCGAGCTCCAAAACAGGCACAAAACCATAGGAAACCAGACTTCAGGAGTTCTGCATTTTGTAGGACTAATGCTTACTCTAACACATTTCTTTCTATCACTAAATTTAGTGGCTGGTTTTCCTTCCCAAAGCATTTAAATTATTACATCTCAGGTGGTAAAAAGGAGATGGGGTGGAATGCTGATTTGATTTAAAAACAGGATGAGCAGGGGGATTTCATTTGGAAAGGAGCACAGAGATAGACCCATCTTYTGAAAGAAACAGCCAGGAGAAAATGAAAAACAGGTCATAGCTCACCCTGAAACCATAATGCCTGTGAAAAAGTCTGGCCTGAGTAAAGGATGGAAGTAAACATTCTCCATTCATGTCTAAAATAGCACTTCCAGGCAATTTACTCCATACCCAGTGCACCAGAATGGGTGTTCACACCCCACAAAGTAACCTTGAACAAGGTGTAAAAAACGCTGTGCATAAGAAGCTGGCATGAGTTTCTAAAATGCCCTAAGTGTCTGATTCGATCCAGTGAAGGCTTATGAAATGAGGAAAACCTGAGGTTTTTCCACCTCGCTCCCAGCTGGTAATTGCACTCATCATTCTTACTGTATATAGGAGACCATGGCATACTGTGTGAGGATATATTTTGTTATGCAGGGTAGAGATGAAGAACCTAGACAGTATTGGCAAAAGCTTGGCAGGGACTTCAGCATCACAAAACTCAAACTAAAAATTATGGTGAGCTCAGATCTGTGTTACTCTCTATCAAATTCACTAAAGCTTGGAGGGTTCAGAAGCCCCACTAAAGCTTGGAGGGTTCAGAGGTTCGGAGGGGTTTTGCCCATGTCTACTGCAGATTCAGTTCTCTAACAGTCACTGGATTTCAGTACCTCTTTTCTTCTGTCCGTATCCATTAAAGTCTTCTCTTTACTGCCCGCTGTTTCTCAAAATACACATGGACAAGCATCAGAGAATTTTTCTGCAACACATTTGGTAAGCTCCACAAGAAAAGGACACTACACCAATAAAAACAAAACCCTTATAAAGCCTTTGATGAAAACATGAGGTTAGTACATTTTCTTCAATATACTTTGTTTTTTAAAATGCATTATTCCAATCACTTCTCAAAAATGATTTAAGCCTATTTGGACTAATAACTTGCCACATATTATCAACTGATATGTACGTAACAGCACTTCATTTTATTAGAAACATTTCCAGGTCTTGCAGAAAGTAAAACATGGATTCAAATAAGCATGGTTTCAGTTCTGCAGATCAAAGCCACTCCAGTCAGTGACACATAGCACCAAGCCATCTGGTGACTTCCAAGAATCTCGGTCTGGTTTACGAACAACAAATTAACCCTGATTAATAACATGCTTGGGAAGTGGTTGGACACAGCTATTTCCCATGAAGGCAGTATTTTAATATATCTCCTACACCCAAATGTTATACACAGTTTCACTACATTTTACCACTTGCAACTTTTTGTTTGTAACTGGGCATTTGCTCCCTGTCAGCACCCAACTCCCCTCTCCCAAGCAGGTCGTGCTTTTTAGCTCCACACAGCTAATATGTGCTGGAGAAATCTAGTTTGTCATATGTGCTTATTTGAAACTGTGAATGTTGTCAACGCTACATCTGACTGTTGCAGCAGTACCCAGAGGTMCAGTCCGGTCACTGTAACACTAAGTATAGTCCTTGCCTCCAAGGAGCTAATTCACAATGAATAATTTAGCTGACAAACTTAGTCTGCTTGAGAAATACCCATGAGCAGATTTCAATTTCTTCAACCATAATCATTAGTCAAAATATTCTGGAATAAAGATGGGGTGAAAGAGGTTGAGGGGAAGAAAGATGAGGAAAAACATAAAGGGGATCATACCTGTATTTCTGGATAACACAGCATGACTTCAGGCTCCTAATTTCTATTCCTTGTACCCAATGGATGAAATTAATTTGGGCAGAAGAGAGAGAAAAAGCCTTTCCAGACTATGAAACTAGCTTAGATCAGAACTAAAGAACTAATATAAATTTCACCACTTTCCATTCCAAATACAAGATTGCCTTCTTTAATTATGTTTTTTCTATCATACAGAGGCATCAGAGTGCCTGTAAGGAGAGGTGGAAAATCCTACTTAGTCCCTACCCCACGTGCAGAATTCTGCAGCWATCACACAGTCCATGCATCCAGGTGTGTGATGCAAGCGCAAACACATACTGGGCCAGCCACAACTTGGGAATAGCTCACCCTGGACATATGTCTGTCCTATATGTCCTGTGCTCCTGCATTCTGGCTGTGGATGGCCACACCTTTGCTCTGGTGAAGTGTACCACCCTTAAGTGCTCTTCAGGCATAGTGCCCCAGCTAAGAGATTTAGGGTGACTGAAAGAGGGAGAAATTATCCGTGACAGGAGATATTAGTCCACTACTSAACCGGTTCAGACTACAGGAAGAAACAGAGTAGGACCAATAGGTACTGCAATACCTACTGTTAACTGCTGCACTTCCTGAGTTAATATAATGTTTTCCAAACACATGGGATTTGTCATACTGTATGCAAGACTAACATATCTAAAGGAAGACGCTTGCTTCCTCTACAAAACACAAGCAGAGCTAAAATAAGAGCCTAATTCTGGGCTTGTTCCATGTCCGCCAGAGGGACTATACACTGACTGCAACCAAGCTACTGCAGAATTATGTCGATATACTTACACAACAATATTGCCCCAAACATAAAAATACTCAATATCTGATCTATCCCTTATCAGGTGACTTTACTGCTGCAGGTTTATGGCCTTGAGGACACCTATGCCACTTTTTTCTCAAGTCTAATGTCTGACCTGCAATCTGAATTTCTCTAGGAAAGGAAAAGGAGCTAAATTGTATTTTACTGTTAACTAGTAATTCCTTCCTTCCCTTCCCTTCAGCAAGTTTGGCAGCTAGATTACTGCCACAGAAGTGAGCACGAGCATGTGCGAGCTCCGTGCTATATTAGCAGAATTTTTTGACAGGCTTCTTTATTTTTCTAAACATGGGAGAGGGATGTTTGTTATATTTCTTACACATGTGAGGTTAACAGTGAATATCAGACACAGTGATCATTCAGAACTAAAAGCATCATTTACAAACTCACATTTTAAATGTCCCTTTCGGAAAGATGATGTTCTGGGTAAATAATTGCTCAGGATTGTCTAGAAGGAAGCTTATCAACCCAAGTACCTCCCAGGCAGGCTGCAGTTCAGTCTGCTAAGGACACAACTCTGTATGGAGCTGCTTCAAAGACAGAAAAGATAACTAGACAGGTCTGCCTTGGAGGCAGGTCATCAACAAGGGGATGTCTCCTAGACAGGTACCTGTTCTTGTCTGCCTGGAAAGAGAGTTATGAGCCTTTGTACAGCACCTTTCAGGCAAGCAACTTATTCAGGTCTGCCTAGAAGGAAGGTCAGCCTGCAGATATGCCTAACAGGCACAGAACTATGCAAGTCTGCCTCTCCATACCTTCAAAGATCCCAAGACAAGCCAAGAATTTCATTTTAATGATTTCAGCAGAAAGCCATTATTTCCTGTAAGAAATCATTTTCAGTACAGTTGCTGGATATGTCAAACTGCAGTTTCTTTAACGACACACTCTTAATGCCAGATACAAGAACAGAATTCCTCTTTACAAGGTTCTGGTAGTATTCTTAATACAAAAGGAAATGTTGTTTTATAAGATTTGGCAGCAGGTTACCACAGAGAGCAAAATGTCCAAAAGAACAGGCAAGTACTGGAAAAAAGAAAACTGACAGTAGACACACTAAGAAATTATATGTACTCTACCGGTATAAACACAGATGTTGGCCTACTGTTTTCTCTCCCATCAACATAAGTAACAGCAATGATTGCAGTGGCGGTTTAGATAGAATTGACAAAAGCGATAAAACAAATTTAACTATCATTAATTTCAAAGGATTAAAAATTTTTAAAATCTCCAATCAGCAAGGACTTTAGCAAAGCCATAACTTCAATCACGCAACTAGACAGCTTTTTAATAAAGATGAAGAGCTTACTTTGCATGTCATAGAGGTATGCTTTCAGTGCATTGTGAATTCAGACAGCTCTCCATCAGGTATGCTCAATTCAGGATTTCAAGTTTTCTTCATTACAATATTATCTGCATTTTCATTTTTTCCATGAAAGCTGAGATCGCACACAAGCCAGTAGTTCTGGACCAGTGTTTGAAACACCGTGATACTGTGTGCTGGCCCAAAGTGAAGCAGAAGTCTTGGACAGAGAGCAGTTAGTGACAGTCTGAAGTCAGAAAGAAAAAAACTGTGATGCTAATCAGCAGTTGTTTATTATGGAAAGGTTATATATCTCTAAGAAAGACTCAGCAGCATCCACTGTGAGGGAAGAGCACTGGTTTAGACAGTGGGCCGGCAGTGAGCCATTCCAGCCTATTGGGACCCCATGAGGCAGCTTGGAAGCTCTAGTTATTTTAAAAGAAAGAGAAGCATGAAAGAAGATATCTACAATGCTCCAAAATGTGCTGTAAGATAGACAGTAAATTGGGCACATTTCAGGGGGAAAGCAGGGCATATTCAGAAAACATAAGGCAAACAGCACTTGTTTAAACTAAAACAAAACAGTCTGGTTCAATTCAGAGCACCAGTAAGCCACTCTTTATACCTGCACAATCTTTAAAGACTCAGGATATGAGACCCTGCACTTGTGTTACGCAGGACCACCTGGTCTGCCAACTGTCAGCAGGAATCTTAATGAGAGTCACTTATCTTTTCCAAGTGATATCCCCATAGGCACCCAAAGAAAGGTCAAATAATCTTTGTAGAGGGTTTTCTGTGTCTGAGCTTGATCTTTGGTGTGCAATCTGTAATATATGTAAAAGACTTACCATATAACAATCAAGAAAAAAAATCTATAGGTATAAGACCACAAAAAGTATAACTCATTCCTATACTTGCAGTATACATGAGATTGTTATAGTCTGCGCAGCCCCCTAATCTAAATAGCTTAGTCAAACTTATTTTACATGATCCTATCTACATTGATAGACATAAAAATTCATACCAAAAGCATAATACTGGCATCATTCCATGTTTGTTTGGCATTATAGAATACCCTTTTAAGCTTTCAGACTGTAAACTCTTTGTTTGCCAAAATTGACCTATTATTTATTAAACTGTATTATTCCAGCTCCAAAGAACCACTGAACRCACATATTCACCAACAGCTGTGGATTTAAGCTTCCAAAACATTCTTTTCAATTAAAGGACATGTTTTTTAGAGAAAATTTTATTTTAAGTAGGTCATTGTTTGTTTTATTTTTTCCAATTTGTGAAATTATCTGCCTTCCCTTTCAGGTTTAATTAGTAATTGACTAAAGGAACTTCTTAGAAAACTTTCCACATCCCTATCTAAAGAAAGATAAAAGTAGTATCTACCCCCACTGCCTCAAATGTGAGTAAAAGGTCAGGGATGAGATGATGTTATTCTAAACTGCCTTTCCCATACTCAGCTACTGGGACCAAAGGAGATCCTAAAACACCTCAGAGATATCTAAGGGCTGATTTAATTTGTTCAAACTGAAATAGCCCCACAGAAGTCCTCTCCAGCTGAAGATCAGATGAATACCATGTCTTGCCAGATGCTACAAACAGCCTATGCATCCACCTCTTCACTGGTATAGCCTGCTAATACCTGTTTAAATCTCTTTAAAATCTTTCAGGCTTTTTGCAAATGCTGAATTGGATTTAAGTAGGTCTCAAAATTTTAGTTCTGAATCTTATACAACATTTTTGCATAAGGGTGCCCTTGCATTATCCAGAGGGTGCCCAGTAAACAGAAGCCATTTCACAAAACAGTTCCAGCATATCCACAGCCTTTTCTTATGCTGGAGCAGAGGAGATGGGTACCAGGCAATGCTGGCACTGCGTGACACTGCTGGTYGGCTGTGGCCATGTCTAGGCACACAACTATGCGTTAGCAGCTTGCACATCTGCCAGGCTGCACTGGAAAGGGTGGCTCCAGTACACCTATTTCTCTACATGGCATTGAAAAATTGGCTGTCTTCTTTACAACACACATTTGAAACTGAAATAGCTTTATGTTTTTATACACAAACACACACACACACACACACATATATTCCACTTTTCAACTTCTCTTACAAAAATTGAGAATATAAAGGAATTTACCTTCACGCCCCTTTCTAATAGCAGTGTAATATTTCCAACAGCAGCTTAAAACTGGCTTCCCCGTGATGTCAGTTGGGAACCAAAGGAATTGCTAACCAGTGAGGACCCACTCTTGTATTCTATTTTTGTAACACTGAGCAATTATGAAGTAACCTTAAAATTTTGCCTACAGGTCAGCAATTGATTATCATTCTGATTATGCCATCAGCTACACTGGTGCAGAGACGAATTAACTCTACTGGTGACAATGAAGTCAGTTCTGACTTGAACCTGAGTGACTGAAATTGAATCTGTCCTCTAATCTAATTTGAACTATGGAATCATGATCACAGATGTCTTTGTTAACAGAAGTGTAAGTGTTCAATTGAAGCGCTAAGGAGAATGAAGTACCTAAAGAATGTCAGATTTTGAGTATCTTCATAGGAGGACACTCAAGAAGCTAAGAAGAGGGAAAGAAACCATACAAACAACTAGTTGCGGTTATATTGCAGAAGCTCCAGTAATTATACAGTCAATTATATTTCTTTCATGGGTTGTTGGATATCTTTGTATTTGTCAGTTGTAAGCACTTTGTGCTGGTTTTGGCTGGGATAGAGTTAATTTTCTTCACAGTAGCTAGTATGGGGCTATGGTTTGGATTTGTGCTGCAAACAGTGTTGATAACACAGGGATATTTTTGTTACTGCTGAGCAGGGCTTACACAGAGTGATGGCCTTTTCTGCTCCTCACCCCACCCCACCAGCGAGGAAGCTGGGGGGGCACAAGAAGCTGGGAGGGGACACAGCTGGGACAGCTGACCCCAACTGAYCAAAGGGATGTTCCTTACCATATGGCATCATGCTCAGCATATAAAGCTGGGGGAAGAAGGAGGAAGGGGGATGTTCAGAGTGATGGCGTTTGTCTTCCCAAGTAACCGTTACGTGTGATGGAGCCCTGCTTTCCTGGAGATGGCTGAACACCTGCCTGCCCATGGGAAGGAGTGAATGAATTCCTTGTTTTGCTTTGCTTATTAAACTGTCTTTATCTCAACCCACAAGTTTTCTCACTTTTACCCTTCCGATTCTTTCCCCCATCCCACTGGGGGGGAGTGAGCGAGCAGCTGTGTGGTGCTTAGTTGCCGGCTGGGGTTAAACCACAACAGAAAGAAGCTGTTGAAAATACATCCTCTAAAGTATCTACAAAATCTTGTGCAGTACAGTGCTCTTCATAAAAGGATATTGTAAAACTACAAGTATGAAAAAAAAAGCTTTCTTTGCAAGATCTAGCAATCATGGGGAGGGGAAGATGGAACAAATCAAATGGTAATAAGCATTTTGAAGTGTTTTCAATAGTAGTTCCACACAAGTGGATGATTCTACATCTCGTGTTCATGTTCATTATTACAGCAGCCCAGTATTTTTTATAACTAAAATTCAGTTGCATTTCTACAGTAGCATTCCACTTTTATTAAAAAAAATAAACAAGCACTGGTCTGTATGAAAATTCTATGCCTATTTAATAATATATGTTCTACTCTTATACTTCTCAGTGACCTAGAAAACTCCAGGGAAGCTAGAAAAACTAGATTCTCCATCACTGATCCAAGCTGATAAGCCTGGATCATAAGACATTGTGAAACAGACCTAGCRAGCCATTAGTCTCTGAAAAGGCAAAAACATGGAATGTGGGGTAGAAAGACATTACACAGACTGACCGTCACGCTGACAGCATCTGGAAGTGGACAGAAAGAGCACAAGCCATTAGTACTTTGTCATAAGAAAAGTTTGAAGAGCCCACGACACTTTGCTGGATGGTGCTTCAAGTCCCTTTTCTCTATAAAACCAAACAGAGCACATTTCAGCAGTGTGTGTTTGAGGCATGGATTCACATGGCAAAGTACAGAACAATGGAAGAGCCTCTCCTAGCCAGCCAGCCTGCTACATAAAGAGACATGAGCAACCACAGCTTTCATCAAAGGTCTGGATTCTCACCAACATTTGGATTTCCAATCAGATTGGCAAAGGACCTCAGCCCCCAAACCACACACCACAGCTGAATGCTATAGACATCTTCCCAACCACCAATCAAGCTCGGTTAGGACGGATTTAATAAGCAATGAAATAAGGGAGCAGGCAGAGAGAGCTCCAGCTGCATGCAGCTTTAATGAACAAAAAAGTCTCTGCACAAATACTGCTTGCAAAACATTTTGTTTCTGAGGGCAGGTATACTGTCCTTATATTGTTTCAATTTGACAGAGAAAGAATAAGCCTTGTCATCATTCTGCTGAATGCAACCACGATCAAAAATTACTTCTGAGGCAGTTAATAACAACTTTGAGAGTATCAGCAGAATCGTGTAAAACACCACTTAGATTTGGCAAGTTTAAACAGTTTTGAAATAACAGGTGAATAATATATTTGGATTTGCCTCCGTGGGCAGCCAGAACAGAGAAAATTACTGTAAGACAAATTTTTTGACAAAAACTCAAGATAAACAACTCAGCTCCTTTTTGTCAAGAGTAACAGAGTGGGCGTATAAATAAAATGCAGTAGGCAGGATGTCTCTGGAGTTTAACAAGGCCTCTAGCACTCCACCACACAGAAAACTCATTAACACACCGGAGAATCACGGCACAGATCAATTCAGATGAAGAAGAGAGATTGTAAATGAAGAGATTGCAAGTGAAGAGGTAAGTGTCACGCTAAATCTGGCTGGGTAGAATATCAAGAAGGGACTTGTTAGATCCCACATTAATCAACTACCAGCAGTCCAGGGCAGAGCTGGTCCTGCTCCTCCCCTACCTGGGAAATTGCATTGCGGTAGCAGACTGCTAGTTCAAAATGTGTAGGGGATATTTATTAAAGTCTGGAAGGTTCACCATCCCACCTGACATGACTTAAACACACGAAGCCTTAAGTCCACCTCATGTTTAACCTTTCCTCATTTAACGTGCTCTGTGCAAGTCCTCCTCCTCCAAAAAATTCTCTTGTACTGTTCCATATTTTGACTACTCCTCAGTGTTCTCTCCTTAAAATCATTCTCTTACAGAACCTCTATAGGGTAAAATGCCATTTAAAAGATTCTTTGATCAACATGTATTGTATGGCAGTCATATTTATTAAGAACGGCAATAAAAATGACAACTCCATCATCCAGGTTTGTTGTGAAGGACAGAAATAGTTGTCACAGCCAGCCAAAGTCACAGACAGACACGTAATGAGTAACATTTTGCCAAATATATTATTCTTAACTGTGTGGACATTTCCAGCATCAACATCCTTTATTTGTTTCTCTTTGTTAGATCCCTCTGGACTCTCCCTTGAATCTGTCAAAAGTGACTGAAATATCTCGGGGACCTGCTTTATCAGGTAGCACTGCATAAGAAGTATCCTGGACATTAATGTGCAAACAGGAGCGTCGCGGATTACTCCACACAAGCTTGCACAGCTTGCATGCCTCGTACCTCTTCACAAGGGAGAACAGCTCGCAACAATACCAAAATTCAAGGTTGGTCAATGTTCCTCCCCCATGAGGAAGGAGCCCTGCAGCCACTTGAAGAACCCATGCGAATGGATGGCTGATCGGTGATTTGAATGCCTGCCATGGCTCGGAAATCTGTACTACAGATCTGTGCTACTTTTGCTTGCAACATATACATACCTTCTCAGACATGTGTGCAATACTGTATAAGGAAATAAATTTATATGTATGTTTAATGACTTTGATGGTGAACACAAACAATAAAGAGTATAGTCCTCCAAAAACATGGCATGTGGCAACAGGAGCACCATGGTGTGAGGCAGAAAAATATGAACACTACTAGGCAAAAAAATATTTTTTGTCTATAGGATTATGGTGTATTTCTGCTCTTGAATAAACAAGAGAATCTAACTGAAGTCAGTGTGACCTGCAGGCGCAGAATGATGCCGTAAATGTTCAACATTCAAGTACTGTTTTTCAAAGGCTTTTTTGTCTCTAAATGTCTTTTTTTTTACAAATGAAACAATTTTGGGTTATACTTTCTATTTAATGGAAATACATTTGAAAGGTTTCTTGACTGTGACCACAGACATTCTGAGCCACTAATTTGGATTTGTTTCTTTGTTATCCTCTAATTAACTTGCTCTCTTCATAGGTATAGCTTTTCCAAATTCTCTTCTTCCAAATTCTTCTTTTTTTTATGTACTTCCTATTAACACTGTTATTCAAAAAATAAAGGCAAAGCAAAGAAATACCAGCCACTAGACTGCAACTATATCAATCAGATATTTCATATTTCCAGTCTTTTGAATATTGTTGAATGCTTCCTTACAACGGCCATCAGATATCTTTCTCCATGTAGCATGAAGGCAAATTTCAGGCAAAACCTTATCACTACACATAAAACACTGCCCACTCTTCTGCTTTACATTCATGCAGCCCCATTCTTGCTTGTTATTAGCAATTCAGCAAATTGTAAAATAACAGCAATCCTGCGATACTGCACCTTCCTTGAGGAATATCCTCCCCCTAGCACTTGCATAAATGTTATCCCAATCAATAACCTAGTAATTAAAGTCACCAGCATTTTGGCCCTTTTACAAGTCTCCTTATCTGAAAAAACATTTCTTGCTCTACTTTTTCAAACTGCCTTGGAAACAGAACAAGAATCATTCAGCCACCCCTTTGTCCTTAMCCTCTGAATTAGCTATTGCTGTAATGTCAGTGAAAATTGTTTTCTCTGCAGACACAGCATCATTTTCTTCCTGAGTATTGCTTATTCCTTTTCTCATTCTTCTAGTTTATCAATAAGGCATACATTCTGATTTTGTTAATACCAGTAGTAGTTTTGTCTTGGGGTTCTGAAACTGCTGGGGATTTTTTGTTGTTTTGGTTTTGCTTTGTTTTACTTCCTGTAATAAAAAAACCCCAAGAAACTGAAATGCTAAGGACAGGAAAACACTGGTAAGCAAATGACTGAGTCTGACAAACAATCAATTATCTACACTGCTCAGCTACCAGCGCATATCAAGGGTGAAATCCTGCCTCCATTAAAGTCAATGGGAGTTTTGTCATTGACTTCAACTGAGCTAGAATTTCACTCTAGAAATATTGTCTGTGACTAAATGGGAGAAACCCGCATGGGAGACAGTGCAAGCTTACCTGGGAACTTCATTTCTCAGGAAACTAAAAGCAGCACTTCTAAGTATTGAAATTCAACTTCAGAACTTTCTAGATCATTTACTTTTTAAAAGGTTAAGCAGACAGAAGATAGAGCTTTTACACTATGGAAGTATGACACAGTTATATTCACATACTCTAGGGAAAACTATCACTTGCATGATTTTGAACACGGTTTTCCCCAGCATCTGATGATGAAGGGCCACATCCTGCTCTGCTCCCCGAAGGAAGTCCTTTGGATCAACGGCACGGCACACACCTGCCCATCCAGCCTCCTACTTCTGCAGCCTTTGCTATCAAAGTACCTCAACCTGGAGCTAAGTTTATTGCATCAATATTCTGTTACGGAAATCACAACAATCTCAAAAACATTGTCCGATGGGAAATCAAAAACCTTTTCCCCTCTCTCTCCCAAGTAATATAAATAAAAATCACATTAAAGAAGTTTTGCTCATTAATATGCCAAGGTATGGTACAGTTGCAATCAGCTGACAAACGGAGCTGCTTGTCCATTTTTGCCTGCAACCTCTGCCCAAAGGGAAGGTGCAAGAATGTAAACCAGCACTCTGCCATTCCAGCAGATGAACACAGTGCATAGATGTGGCCCTGCCTGTTGGTACTAGCTGTATTTTGAGAGGGCATGACTCCCAGCCAAGTATGTCAAAGCAGCTGTCTATCCTAAGTGTGTGCACCCATGATTAAAGAGATACGACTCTGCTAATCCAGCCCTGATTTGGGAAGAAGGATTAATATTTAGACACCACCACCACCACAAATAAGCTTCTGGGACTGTAAAAAACCAGTCAGTCAAGGCTGATTAATCAGGTAGAGATGATTCATTTGAGAAAACCTGCACCATGACCTTTCATGAGTTTCTGAGCGCAGACAGGCTGTCAAATTTTATGGAGAAAAGAGGTGTAATCAACTAGTGCTTATGATGACCTTTTAATAAGTAAATGGTTGAAGTAGGCACGCATTCTGAACMGAGTAAGAAATTGGATTTGTATGTGTGTCTAGTGTTTGCTGGGGAAGGTGATGAAATCCACTCCRTGCTCGTTCTATCAGCCCACTCCAACTAATATATATACACACATACATATACATATGCACAGCTGGAACAGCGCACAGGAGTGCAGACTTGGTAAAAACTGTGAAAGTTTTTACACCCTGCGAAAAGGCGAGGGCCGTTCATGCTGACAGATACGGGAAAACTGTGCCCGTGGGAGCCCCCCCGGCCCCCGAGGCTCCCGCTCCAGCCGGAGGGGTGCCGGGCAGGACCAGGCTCCTGGGGTCCGTACAAACCGCCGCCGCGGCCGTCCCCCGCGGGCTCCCCGCCACCCCGTGGACCCCCCGGCAGCGGGGAGGCGGAGGAGAGGGGGATTTCCGCGGGAGCCGGGGCCGGGTCGAGCCCCGCGCCCCTCGCGGCCGCGGCGACAGGTGCGGCGGCGGCCCCCGGCTAAAAGCAGCAGGCGCGCCAAGCACGACCCGCCGCGCCGCCGGCGGGACACGGGGCCGCGGCGGCC
>JAYKAV010000023.1:712484-737987 GCA_035582835.1 Phoebastria nigripes
AGGCGGCGGGCGGCGGGCGGCGGCCAACGCCCGGGAGCGGGACCGCACGCACAGCGTCAACACGGCCTTCGGCGCCCTCCGCCGGCTCATCCCCACCCGGCCGGCCGACCGCCGGCTCTCCAAGGTGGAGACGCTGCGCCTGGCCTCCAGCTACATCTCGCACCTGGCCAACGTGCTGCTGCTGCAGCGGCGGCAGGCCGAGGGCACGGCCGCTGCCCAGCCCGGCCCGCAGCCCTGCCCGCAGCCCTGCCCGCAGCCCCCGCCGCCGGGCGCCGCCGCGCCGCGGCCCATCTGCACCTTCTGCCTCGGCGACCAGCGGAAGCGGGTAAGGGCCGGCTCCCGAGCATCTCTCTTGGGGCACTGTTTTGCGGAGGGTGGCTATCGGTCTCCACCGCGGGTCCGCGATCGTCCCAACCGAGGGTTAAGGGGCGTCCTTGCTGTCTCCTAACCTGCGTTTTTTATCCCTCGCACAGCACCGAGAAGGAGAGAAGCCACTGTCCGGTCCAGCTTTAAGCGGGCGCTGAATCGGCTGAGAATCTCGCGCAAACCTTGCACTGACTGTACAACTGCTCTGGGTAACGTCGCCGCACTCATGCTATATGTTTACATTTAAATAACGCAGCCCTAAAAGAGTTACTTTTTAAGCCTATGCACTTTGTTTCACTTTGTGACAGGTTTATTCAGGGTATTTTGCAAATGAAATTGAACGCTGTTGAGACAGTTGCACCTGGTGCAGCAGCTATTTTAGTGCCAGAAATGTTAAACCTAAGCAGCCAAGCCCTGACCCTGACGTCTCCTAAACCTGTGTCACATGATGAAACTTGAACTTCCAAACACACAGCGTCTCCTGTCAGGGGAAGCTGTCATGAACACGTCGTGCTGTACGCCTTCAGCCCAGCTTGGGCTGCACGCAGCGCTGCCTCCCACTCCTCCAGCTGCACGCTAATTCTTGGGGTGGGGGGCTGATGCCAACAGCTGACATGCTCGAGAGGTTTGAATGATGCTGAAGGATTATTTTAAGGTGTTCACAGAAAATCGGGAAACTTCCAGTGAAAGCACCGTAGTTCGCTGTGCRCATAGGCACAGCAGCACATCGGCATGGGACGTAGCCAGGACAGGAGAGGAAAGTGGAGAAGTGCTGCGTAAGCGATGCTCTTTTCTTATTAACGGTGCGAGTCATGCCAGTCCTTTAAATAGCATGGGATATTCCTAAATCTGTCTGGCAAGCACGGGCTAGGGAGGGTTTCCTAAGGGCTCTCTACATTTACCCATCGCCCAGGTCATTCCCAAGTTGTGCCTGTACATTGGTGATGTCATTTATCTCCCCTCAGTTTATTAACTTGTATACTTTTTTTTAGAAATAAGTCTAAAAAGCAAATATGCATGTTATGTTTTCAGTTTTGGACATTAATGAAGCAGCAGGCTAAAATCTTAAACCCCAAGAATGGTAGATTTTTAAAAAATATATAGCTGTTTAATTGTGCAATGTTTTTTATAGTTACTTATAATATATTTAATTAGGCCTTAATTAATCTTTAACTTGTTACTTTGGGAGGCACTCTGTATTCTTTAAAAGCTTGGTAACTGTACCACTCTGAGAAGTGCTGCAAAGAATACTTGTCTCTTTTTTTTCCTCCCCTGATGCCATCTGTTCAGTTCTGCCAGCCAGCCTTGCTACTTTAGCCAAATGTGAAGACTGAAGAAGCAGCGCTGCCTTGCTCACTTTGCTTTCTGTATAGAATTTTCTCTTCTTCCCCTAAATAAGTGCAAAACAAATTCTGGCATTTATTATGAAGAACTTAGGAAGAACAAGATCCTGGTATATTGCTCACGCAACTTGACATTTTCAGTTTTCCTTCTCCCCTCCCCAACACTCACTGACCACCTTTCCTTTATCACGATGAGGAAAAATCTGTTGTACCTGCAGAACCTGCCGTAAACTTCTCCTTTAACATCCTAATCAAGAAAAATACCGAAGCAAAGTTCTAGCGATTCCACATCATGTCAGTCTATTCACTTATTAAAAGCTACATGCTGTATTTTCCTGGAGTGAGAAGAGTTTTTTGGTTTTAAAAGGTTTCTATAATTTTTTTTTTTTTTTTTTAAACAGGGAACTTTAAATTGCTGCCAGATTATGATCTTTGTTTTGCTTTGGCATTGATTTATGAAGCTGGAACTCTTTCATGTTTATACAGAGTGCTTTTTAATTTTTGTATTGTGTCAGCACATGTGGGTATAGATTTCTACAAACATGTCTTCCTGGCTTTTTTTTTTAAATGAATTTGAAAAAGTTTGTCTTTTAAAGAATTATTTACTTTATAATTAAAGCTGATCTTACAGTTAAACTCTACATTCTTGTGAACACACTAAACCAAAGCATCTGACGTGCTTTACAGACAATTAATACTAATCTATTCCTTTAGCTGTATCATTCAGTATGATACCCTAAAATGGCAAAAAATAATGCAATTTCAAACAATTTTAGGAAAATTTTGCATTGAGTATCCTCTGAATTTTGCAATTCGTAAGAAAGACAATAAAATTAATTATTTCAGGTTTTCAAAATGTTGTGATGTTATTGCAGTTTTAAGAGTAGTTCTTGGCAAATGCAGCATATTTGGATTTAATAAGGTACCTCTATACTTAGTTATTAAAGGAAATGAGTATAGAAAAGTGAGGTCCACTTTTGCACCACAGTATTAGCTGAAAGTTCATGACTTGAAACTCTCATTAATAATTTGCACAATTCTACAGGAATTTGGTATTCTCACTTTAAGTGGGATTTCATCTCCCTGGTTTTGTACAACGTTTATACAAAATGTTTTTCYGTGACAAAAGCAGGAGCAGGCTGTTACGACTTGGCCATATCTCCTGTTTAATGTGGCCCAGTGTAGCATTAAATTCTTCTCTCTTCACTCAGGATAAACTGTTGAATTCAACTGGGCTTGAAGATTTCGGTATCATGCTCAGGGTTTCAATTACTAAATAATATTGGAATTCCAGTAACACTGATTGACTGTGGCAGAAATTAGGCCCCAGAGCACTGTGGCCCAAATATTCATGGTATAGACAGATAATATCTATCCAAAACAATTATGACAGTGATTTCTCTGAGGAACAGACCCCAAGCTTGCATTTATACATATGTAACACTATGTATTTAAATGGAGACAAATGGGGACGGAGCCTTACCTTTGCTGAAGTATATTTATAATGTAAAACTTCTCTACCCCCAGGAGCAAAAAAAGATACAGGATTGAGCTGTTACTGTGTAATGGGTTTTCTATAAACCTAAGGAAAAAAATTTAATTTCTAGAGACACAGATGAATTGAGTGCTCAGATTTCACGTATAAAGAGCTCACTCATCATTAGGTATTTTATTGAATGAGTTTGTGTGTCTTATCAGTTCTATTTTTTTAATCACTTGGTGGAGAGGCATCGTTCGTGGCATGCACAAATACATATTTATAAGCCAAAGTTTTGAAACTCAGCTGTCTAAAAGCAAGTACCTTACTTGATGGACTGGCAGTGAAATGATGCGAGTTTTTCCAGAGGTGCCAAGCGCCCTCTTGTTCTGCTGAAGACATTGTTTTTTCCACAWATTTGTAAGTGCATTCTGTTCTGTATGTATGAACAGAGGCATGCCTAATGCCAATCCCATCTTTGTTTCCCTGTAAACACTTGGCTATTCAATTTACATGATGCATGAATAAAGCAGAAATGGTGAGATATACACCATTTGATCTTAGATCCTATTAAATGATTGTTAAAATATTCCAAGCATAGTACTTTGTATAAATCATTGTACTTAGCCTGGTACATCACAGTATAAAAACAGCATCAAGCAAAACGAATAAATCATGTTGTTTGATTTTACTGGTTAAGTTTAAAGAAATATTTGAACATAGTGCTTGGTTATTTATGAATTAATCATAATGTAAGTCAAAGTACTTTCATATGTTAGCTACTATTTTCAGTTCTGTTCTACAAAATGGAAGTTTCCTTTCTAATACCCTCTTGGAAAATCTGCTTCTTTACAAAAATCTGTATTTGTTTGCAAAATGTGCTTGTATTTGCTAAAATAAACAGTATTTTTGTTACTAATTTAAACAATAAACTATGAACACTAAGGTGGTAGTTCTCTTCTTTAGCCATCTCAGTTAAGATACAAGTATTTAATCTTTTTCTTTACCTTTTTCAAATCTATCTATACAAGATTTCAGCAGCATATATATGTATATATGTATGTAGAAGCATGGCCAGCAGATCAAGGGAGGCGATTCTGACCCTCTACTCTGCTCTGGTGAGACCCCACCTGCAGTACTGCGTCCAGCTCTGGAGCCCTCAGCATAAGACAGACACGGACCTGTTGGAGCAGGTCCAGAGGAGGGCCACGAAAATGATCAGGGGGATGGAACGCCTCTCCTATGAGGAAAGGCTGACAGAGTTGGTGGTGTTCAGCCTGGAGAAGAGAAGGCTCCGGGGAGACCCGATTGCAGCCTATCAGTACTTAAAGGAGGCTTATAAGAAAGATGGGGGCAGTTTAGCAGGGCCTGTTGCGACAGGACAAAGGGGAATGGTTTTAACCTAAAAGAGGGTAAATTAGACTAGATATAAGGAAGAAATTTTTTACACTGAGGGTGATGAAACACTGGCACAGGTTGCCCAGAGAGGTGGTAGATGCCCCATCCCTGGAAACATTCAAGGTCAAGTTGGGCTCTGAGCAACCTGATCTAGTTGAAAATGTCCCTGCTCATTGCAGGGGTGGTTGGACTAGATGACCTTTAAAGGTCCCTTCCAACCCAAACTATTCTATGATTCTATGTATGTATGTACATACTGTATGTATGTACATACTGTATGTATGTATGTACGTACATACTACAGGGCTGCCAGAATGGTTGCATAAGACCAGTAGCTTTTAAACCCTTAACCATGGACCAGTTATGTTTTGGAGGCAGCATTCTGATCCTGTAAGGTCTCCCTCTCTTTATCACTGAGAAAGTCATACTAAGTGTCTACACTAATACTTAAGGTTGCGCTATCCAGCCAACACACAAGCCACTTATCCCCCGAGTATGTACTCACGCTACCAAAGCTCGACACACCGAGCTTTGGATTTCTAATACAGCACTGAAGATGTATTCTAGCTGCTTTCATGAAATTGTAGGGCTTAATCTGCAAGCTATGCATCTCTCCTAGGCTGCTTGGTGTGCATTGGCAGTAGAGAAGGAAAGCGGGTAGAAAGCTTGGAAAAATGAACAAGGAGGGCCTGCATGACATTGTAAGTGCCAAATACAGGGGGAGCTGGAGGGAGGAAAAGGATGGAGGAAGGATAGAGGGAGAAGAAGGGAGGAGGTTGATTTACCAATGGAAGTTCAGCAGTTTCTAGCATCAGGCTAAACAAGCCAGTACATAAGCTAAAGAGCCCATAGTATGAGCAGTCAGTGCCATGTTTCCCCACAAGCAATTTTCTTTGGATGTTACATGTTTATGACCAGAAGGATTCATGGTTCCTAAGGCAGCAAATAGGACATCACTGCAAGAGGAAAAGCTTCTCAGTCAAGTGACTACATTAAAACTCTGCCAAACTTACCCTTTGAAAAAACCTTCTAGTCATCAAAATGATTCTCTGTGGCTCTTTGTGAAAGGCAAATAGTAAATAATAAATCTTTAATCATTGTACTTAATCTTACATCGTCACATACTCCCCCCTTATATATACTCCCTATGAGACTGTATGAGCCATTTCACAGAAGCCATAAAAAGTTAAGCATAAATTGAGAGTCCACTGTAAATTTGAGACACAAAAATCTTTGACACCATTGATTACTAGATTCTTTCAAAATAGACCTTCAACTTCCTTCTACAAAGAAAAGCTGTTTTCTGTGTTTTGGCCTGTTGTACTGTGAGACACTAGACACTATCTTGAGAGAATCTCACAAAAAAAAAATATAAAACCTAAAACGGCTGTCCAAATACCACTTTTCAAAAGAGAGTAGTAACGTCTTGATTGATAGTAAGAGCTACTGGATAATACAAGGCTAAGAGAAAGAGTTTATATAAAATTAGCTAAAACAGGCACCATACTGCCAAGGCAAAAGATCTGGGGAATATATTATACCAGGAGTCCTTTGAAGGTTGAAGAAAAGTGTTTCTAAAGAATCAACATGGGGATTGTGGGGGAGGAAGAGAAAATTATTACTGGGATAAAAAAATACCRTAGAGTTTTGTGAAAGCTAAGAAAAAAAACCCACTACTTAATAGTAAGAAGAACATATTCTGAACATATTTCTTCAAAAACATTTTCAAAATTTGGATATACATACATAGCCAGGCAGCCCAGTGTCTAATTTCAAATGAAACCCTTTAGCTATTACAACATAATACAGAGTTTCAGAAACCTTGAAGATTCATACCACTTTCGAAGTTGTACAGTAATGAATACAGGCATCCTCAGAAGAGGAAGGAGAAAGAGAGGGCATTGAAAAGAAGAGTAACCGGTAGCCCACCGAGGAGGATATTCTCTGTGGTGCCAAGAGAAATCCCAGTTCAAGTCCAGGTCAATACTTACCCTTACAAATGCTCTAATCATTGTAACCCTCCCTCATTCTCCTGCTGGGAGTGCATACAAGGCATATTTGGTGTCTATTTTGAGACTCACAAGCGGCCTCTGGTGAGAGGTAGTTATCTCAGATCTGCAAGAACTATGGTGCAACTGGGCATGAGCTGGGCAACCAAAGGGGTTTTTGTTGTTGTTTTAGTGAATATTTAGATATTTATCATAATTTAGGCAACCAGGAAAGGTCCTCATGAATTGCTGTGCTACAATTAGGTACCTAAATTATGCCTAATTGAAAATCAGGATGTATGTATGCATGCATTTTCCCCAGCAGAAGGCCAATTTAAGGCAGTCYTTTCTCCAGCTTCTCTTTCCTGACCCCTCAGTTGTGTCACTGGGTCACTGGAATTTTTTGTGGACCCTCTCTGAAGCCAGATGAGATAAATCATTTATGTTAAAAAAATGACAACAAGAACAAAAAAAACAAAAACCAAACAAAAAAACCCCAAAAAACACCAAAAGAAATCTAGCTCTTGCAAGTATTTGACATCCTGATACGGGTGAACTATGATTCACCAAGGAGTGTCCTCTGTTTTGGTGCTAGATAAAATGTTCAYGTAACAAAACACTTAAGATACCAGTTGCTTTAGAAAGCCCTTATCTTCTCTCATTCATTTACTACGTTCACATCACGGTAGCRTTGTGAGGTTTTAATTAAACATTTGGAAATTGCTATGTGTTCTTCCAAAGGAGAAGCCAATATAAATAAGACAATTACACGGAAATGGGTGATGAAATAAGTAAGTGATAAAAGTAATTCTACTTGTTATGGCATCTCTCTCTAACATCTGATTGTCTTTCCTTCACATTATTAAAATAAACCCTACTTTCCAAGCATATGTATGCAGATCATTTTTAAATGCAAAGATTACAGAAAAAGGTAATTCTTTCAAGAAGAGAATTGTGCTTGGCAGAAAGGGTAGGCATCTGTCAGGCCCAGATAAGATCAGACAGCTGTGCTCTATCCTGAAAGGGTGTTGTGAAGCTAAGTTTTCCTAGGGAAATAACATCTTTGGTATGAAAAGCAGCAAAATGTAATGAAGTCTCCAAACAAATAAGCAGAGAAAACAGAAACTCTCAGAGCTCATTTTTATCTAAAATACCAACCCTCTATCAGGAGAAAAAATGCAGGATTAGAGGAGGATAACATCTTTACCAAACAGTAAAAAATAAGGGGTGGGAGGATCATCTCACTTTATATTCTCAATCAAATTAATCCTTTAGATTAGAATCAAAGGTAAGAGGTGACTTCAGCATCAATAATCACTGCAGAGAGCCACTAGGAYAGTAAAAGGGCTGGGACATATGACACCTAGGACAGGCTATGGGAAGAGGGGTGGTTAAAATGGAGATGAGAAAGAAAGCTAGGTGGAAATCTAACAGCAGTCTTGCAACAGCTGAAGTGGAAGGCAGAGCCAGGCTTTTCTGAGAGGCGCACAATGAAAGGACAAGCAGCAATAATCACAAGTTGCAATAAAGTAATTTTTTTTTTTTTTTTTACTTAAGGAAAAATGTTCCTCACCACAAGCAWGGTTAATCACTTGAACAGGTTGTCCAGGGAGGCTGTGGAAGCCTTCTCCTTGGAGAGTTTCGGAACTTGACAGGGCAAAGCCCCGAGCAGTCTGGTCTAACTTTGAAGTCAGCCTTGCTTTGAAAATGGAAGATGTATTGAATAACTCAAGAGGTCCTTTTCAATCTAATTTTTTGTATGATTCTATGAAATGATGAGTTTATGGTTCTCTGGAAAGGAAGATTGTAGAATAGAATAATAAGAAAAACTTGAAAAATGCAATGACTTCACAGGAAAAACCTATACTCCTGCCCCGATGAAAATGAGGGGCATCCAGGTATGCATATCAACAGGACRGCGAAAAAGGTTCCTGGAGAAAGGAGAACTGAACATGCCCATAAAGCAGATTTCCAAAAATAGAAACAGTCAGAGGCAGGGCTCTGTTTCTATCAGAAGGACCTCTCCAGTCTATTCTGGRCTTGAATTAGTAAAAAGGCTTTAATGATTTGTTTGGATGATGGATTAAGATTTAAATTTACAGGTGATAGCTTTGGAGGGTAGGATTAGAATTAGAGATGAACTTAAAAAGAAAAATAAAAGGAGAAATGTTCTTAAAAAGATGCATTTCAATATAGAAATATACATAGTACTACACATGGAGAGGAATAAGCTACTGCACAAACAAATGATGGAGAACGACAAGCAGAAAATGCTTTTTGAGGTGTCACGTATCACAAACGTGACAAGCCGTTGCAAGAAAAGTAAATCTCACACAGGTTGCATATTTCATCAAGACCCCTTTTGGCACTATTTTCTACGATTATTAGAACTTCCCCGAGTTCTATCTGAAATGTCTGGCTGGGTGGAAAATCTTTAAAAATTGTAACTTAAAAGAATACTATGTGTAGAGAAATATATAGTCTTAAATACCGTGTCTGTGCAAATGAAATGATGGAGGGGGCCTTGAGATTGTGAATGCCAAACTAGGTAACAGTGACACAGGATATTTGTATCTTATTAACTAATGAAAGTCTACCGAAGACACCTGCAGTAGTATAAAAAGAAGTTATGAGACCCTGAAATTTTCAGGGGTAACATTTAAAAAACATGTGGTGCTGCTAGTGATTGGAGCCTGAGTATATGCTAAATACATGGATATACAGTAATTAGCATATCAGAAATGCACGACAGAAATTTTAGCATCATGATAAGAGGTATAACAAACTGATTCAAGATATACATATGGGAAACAGGAGTCAAGCTGCAGGGTAGTAAGGTCCTACTGTGTGCTGTTTTGTTACCACTGCAACTGATTATTTTTATTTGCCACACTGCTCAGAGAAAACCTGAGTGGAAAAGACAGGCTTTAATAACAGGTGCTGCAAAAAATAACAGCATAGGTGAGAATTTCTGGCTGATGTAAGAGGCAGTCTCTGGAATGCTCAGTATCTATTCCGGCTAGGTGCTAAGCACCAACCCTGGACTAGCTGAGCATAGGTAAGGACCACTGAAGCACGATCAGTGGCCAGCAAGACAGACCCAAAGAGAAACAGCCAACAAAAGCAATCCACAACATTCCTGCACTGCACAAAATATAGCTGAATCCAGCTAGAGTCAGGATAAAAATCAAAGACTACTTTTCTGCTACATAAAGCATGTTACTGCTTATTTTAGCATCTGTAATGAGATGAAGCAGAAATAAAATGCATGTTATGGTGTGCCTTTACATTCCAGCAAATGCCGTAACATTGCAGCGTACTTCATTACATGAGACAATCYATTGATTGGCACATTTCAGCTGTCACTAACGTATTACAAATGAGCAGATCCTCTTCTGGGCAGAAACTATTTCTCACTGCCATCTTGGTGTGTTCGCCTATACTCATGTGGCCCAGCTTTCCCCAGAATGGGAAATACATAGGAAAAATGACTTAACAAATCACTACTGTTAGGAAAACACCACCGCTCTTGAAATGTTTTAATTAAGCTGGTTAAACTGTTTAATTAAAACTATTTAAAAGGCCCATTCTCATTTCCATTATGGACTTTAAAGCTCTTACAGCCTCAAAGAGTATAAAGGGGTCCAAAAGTAGCCATAATGTAAATAAGAATTACCGACCTTATTTTCACTGGCATTATTTATAGTTAATGATCTTCTCATGGTGGCTTAATTATCATCTGATTCTAAAAGGCTAATAATTTCACTCCATTACCCTCCAGATCTGGTTCTTTTTCATAAGTAGTTTAACAGATGCCAAAAATAAAAAAATAAAAGAAAAAGAAAAAGAAAGCGTCTAAGTAAWGCAGAAAATTAAGGCTGTTAGAAGACAAGGTTGGGCAATTCCTGCACCAGTGATTTGGATTTTGTTGCCCACCACCTCCATCTGCTGAAAGTTACTGTCTGTACCAGCAGAAACAGATAAATCTTGGAAGTACCACTGTTCCTGGACTGATATAATAGCTTAAATTGGATCAATAACAGTTTCAAAGGACACATTGGACTGTTACTTGTGGTGGTTAAAGATCCAGTTACTTTTGCCAGCTCTGCTAGCCACTTACTAACCTCTGCCACAGGAAAGGACATACAGTCGGGGCAATAGCTTCTAAAACTGTACAGTCAGGAATTGCCGGAACTTACCTGTCAATATCCAAATCCATTTCAACAAGACTTGGGTCTTTGAAAATGAAATTGAAGTTTTATGGAAAAAAATTGCCAGTATTCAGATGCTGATTAAAAATGACAATGCATACAAAGATATGACATCTACATACATCCTAACACACTTCTGTGTATGTGCTTCTAGACCAACCGTTACCTGAACTGCACTAAAATTGACCAGCATTGAAATGAGCAGGAGCACAAGAGACMATCTTTGTGTATTCCAAATTGAGAAAATGATCATACTAACACAGAATGATTTATAGGGGTGAACATCAGCTAAGAAGTGATGAACAGTGTGTATGACCTCCACGTGGTTGCTACCAGGTTACTTCCGTAAAGATACTGACAGAGGTATACTCTGTCCCTGCTGAACAGGACAAGCCCATGCAGCCAGGTCGCAGAGAGGAGGAGTCAGGAAACAAGATACTCTGCTCAGTAAGTTTGTTCCTTTTTACAGACCAAAGACATATAATTGAAATACACATTTCAGTAACTTTGCTCAAACCAGCATATTCTGCAATCTCCACCCAGAGGGTCCCTGAACACACAACTGCTGTTCCACAACCAAATGCCAGCAGAGCAGCTGAGCAACGTACAGGCCTGGAAGAAAAAGGGAGAGCTCAGTGCTGACCGGGGGAAAAAATAACAAAAAACCCTTCTGTGTGGCTACTTGATGACATATGGTACATGGTTTGAGCTTTCTTGTGAATCCCTGACAAGTCAATCTGCTATGCAGAATTGGAATATTACATCAGATAATGTCCAAGTCCCATTTTTTTTCAGGATTGGCACTCCATTATGCTCCCATTTTAGGCAGAAATGAAGCTTACAGCTCAGTTTGCCTCAACATTTAAGTATAGGTTTCTGTTTCTAATAACTCTGTGTCACCTTGGAAAATTAAAATAGTATCTCTTGTTCTGATTGTATATGAAAGTATAGCTAAAACAAATTTCATGGCACTGATTAAGTGTCGTGTTCACTAAACGTTAGAATCCCATTATGGATCTTTCTATATTGGTGTTTGCGTGTGCTGCACGGTGAGTAAGAAAAATCAGATTTCAGGTGCTTACAAGCATGACAAATAGGCACTGAAGTGGCCTTGAGCACTGTGATGTAGTAGCGGAGAAGAAATTGAAGCATTCAATATTCTGAGGTGTCTGAGCCCTCTGCAGATGGCTCTTGGATACTTGTTAGTAATCTAGCAAAGAAAAAAATGCCTCTAGTTTTGTTGGGGTTTGTTTTGTTTTTTACACTGGCAAAATAAATAATTTTAATGCATGCAATATAACGTGAATAATAATATGGACACTAACTTGCAGCTATTACTTTAGGTATTAATTTCTAAATGACATTAATGCAAGATTTAGCAAGTCCTTTGTATAGTAACAAACGTCCGATTTCATGAGGTTACCGTACATTTCTGTGTTAATTAGGAGCTTTGTGGAATTTAGTTCAAGGTTGCTGACAGAAAGGCTTGTGATCAGGAGTATTTTAAACTTGTGACTGACAGTAACAGCAGTGCTACAGTCTATTGCCTTAGTTGGACTGTGCATTCTGCTCATCTTCATGCCCCAACATTTCATTAAATAAGTTGGTGCTTAATAACTCATTAAAAATGTGCATATATTTGTACATGTTCATCTTTGTATAAGTCTGCATTTTATAATTGGATATATAATTAAAATGCAGAAATCACATTTTATGCTTTTATTTTTGTGCCTGTTTGCATCTGGCAGGTAGACCTGTGGAAAGAAATGCATTCATAGATGAATAGATGACCTGAAAATATTTATAGATTATATAATCCATTTAGACATTCACTTTCAGTGAATGAAGACAATATCAGCAGGTATCTGATAATTAGGTGCCATTAGCACATGCATAAAGATAAATTTTAATCTGTTCTACTGCAGTGAAACTATGGAGGTTTAATATTTTAACTTAAGAGCTTCTCTGGTTTAGATTTTCATATAGATGGAGGTGTTACAATTCTGAAATAAAGTTTAATGTTAAAAAAGTCCCAAAAGATTAAAATAGTGATACTTCCTCTAAAGATTGTCAGCCACTCGTGAGTCATAGCAAAAATTTGTGATTTCTTAACACAAACCTCCCTAATCTTCCAGCAAGAATAATTCTGTATCTTTGAAAAAAATTAACTTGAATTATTTGGGTTGTAGGTCCTATCAAATGTGTAAAGCACATAACAGATTAGAACAACAAATTGGCTATTACTCAGTAATATACACAGGTGTGACCCTGCAAAGGTCAACAGCCAAACACTTTGTTCAAGCATGGAAAGTTAAAAATAGACTGTGCAAGTGTAGTTTATATAAATTGGTGATGTACAGTAGCCTTCAAAGGCCAATAAGAGTGAAAAAGTGTATTTAATTACCTAAAACTGAATTGACCTGTACATGAGAAAAATATGAAATATGAACAACCCAGCAGTTTTATGAAAGAAATGAAGTGGTACTTTATAAGATTATTAGAATTTCTATTGATTTTGTGAATAATTGTGTCCTTGATTATTGTATCTGTCTTTCCACACATTCAGTCATCCCCTACAAATGAAATTTAATTATTGTTTAAACAGAATCTGAGCACATTCTCAAGCACAACAATATAACTAGCGATAGCACAACAATTCAGTAGCTCCCTGCAGCAGTACACAGAATCCATCCAAAATTAGATTGTGTCCCAGCATGCTGCAAAACTGCACTTTGCTGGCTCTCCTTATGTTATCAGACAAAGCCAAGTCAGCCAAGGGATAAAATCAGGTAACTGTTGCTTGAATTCCTGTTTCTCCCTTAAAGCCAACACTCACATACCTGCAGTGCCTTATGACCAAGCCTACAGAATGTACAAGGGCAGTGATTCCCCACTGATGGCCAGCCTGATGTCCATCTCCTTCAGGAGCACAGAGGGAGGAAGGAGGACTGTGTTCCTCCTCACCCAGGAAGAACTGTATTAAACTGATAGAAGAAAAGTAGCACGTAGAGSATCATTGGGTTGGTAGCAACCAGGACACCCCGATATTGCAGGGTTTGTGTAATGCAGGTCACAACACTGGGTAAATGTCTCAGAGTGGCTGAAGACTCAGGCAGATATCACAGCACCAGCTATGTCTGGATCTGTTCCAAAGTGGTAAAATGAACTTTATTTCGAGCTATTCTTCATGCGTCCTTTCAGTGGAAAAAGGGTTCTTTGAAATTTAACATCAGCGTTAACACAACCAAACACCATACCCAACCATGACATTTCTGTAAAGGCTGCAGAATCACAAACAAGATCTGGACCCGGCAGCTGCCTGTCATCTGTGCCAGTCATAGAGGCCAACGTAGAAGACTGATTTAAAATTGCATGATGTGGTATATTTAAAATGTACGTCAAAAAACTGAATTTATACAGACTGGATTCATCACTAATTTTATAACTACACCTTGTCACATTTTCCATGCAGCTTAACCTTTTGAAAATACTAGCTATTACTGGRCCAAAAACATCTTTTAGGTTTAGAAGGTTTTGAAATTGAAAATATACTTGGCACTTGTGTTTCAAGTAAAGATTAAAAGCTGGTAAAAAAGGAGTTTCACACTGAGTTAAAACCACCCCAGAATGGTGTTATAAATATGCAGAGGCTACAGGGAATAAAAACAAAAAAAGACCATTCAGCAAAGAAAGCTGCTTCCTTTTCAGGATCAAATGTGATCTCAAGATCCAAGAGAAAAAGGTGAAAACTATCAAAAACCACACAGAATGAGAATCTGCAGCAAAACTTAGAACAGAAGTATTCTTCAGCAATTTGTAAGAGAACAGGGAAATAAGCATCAGGGATGCAATAAACTGTGGCATAAATTAAAGCTAATCTCCCTGTGACTAAAAACTCTAAAAATGATATTTAGATTGTCTATTAGTTCCTGCCTCTAAATCATATAGGACAGCTATGTTCCCAGTTTAGACTTCTAGATTGAGACACCCAAGTTAGTCTCTGTGAATACTCACCGAGATGACTACTCTCAAGCTTTCAGTAGAGATGAGACAGCTAACTGCAATGAGGTTGAGGAACAGATGTTACTGAATCCAAAGTAAAAGTAAAGCTTGATGTTCACAAATTGAATACGCCCAATAGTCATATAAATATGTCTATTTAATAAAGAAAGTCTAATAGCATGATTTGTCTAATAAATCTAAGAAATTCAGGCTTGAAAAGAGAAAATACACTGTGTATGTTTTAAAAGGTTGGTTGGAATAACCTGGGAACTACAAATTCATTAGTCTGACCTCAATAGTATGTGAGTCTTTAAAACACACTTTGAAGGATTTTATTTAATGCAAATAAATGGAAACAAAAATAACAGTCCCATACACTGACCAAAATAGCTTTTGCCATGCTTGTACACTTTCTCAAGAGAGAAAATAGAAAAGAAAAAAAAAGAAAACCGGAACAAGACTCTACACCTATTTGTAGGCAAATGAACRTATGCAAGGCAAACACGGAGCCATCATGTTTTCTGTAATATTCCATGTGCAGCTGTGAATGCTTGCATTAATGCCAGTTAATCTGCAGAGCTATGAAGTGAGGGAAGAGAGTGTTGGCCACGGTACTGGAGTTATCTACTACTCTTCAAACACTGTAACCAAATCCTTCACATCCTCCTGGACTCTACCAGAAATGAGCAGATGGAGCCTCACTAAGCTGCTCATTCAAACACAAATGCGTAATAAAGCAATAAACATTAAGTGTTTGACATGATACCAAAGCAGAGGAACAGGAATAGTTTTACTAAAAGTGCTTCTCACTTAAATCTTTCTGTGGTGCTTCTAGTGGAGTGAAGAGTTCATGGCTTAAACCAGGACGAGCAGCAYACAATTAAATCTAAGTAAATCTGGTTTACATTAACAAAGAATAAAATGAAAACCAAAGAAAAGACCCTTTGCGACGGCACAGTCTAACTCTGCTTTTATGTGATGCATCAACTTCAAGCAGCTCTGCAGTTTTCCAAGTTTTTGCATCCTTGCAATTAAGGCAGAACTTATGCCTTACATCCTGCACTAAAGGGATGCATTTCAGCTTGCTTTTGGGGGTTTTTTGAAAGGCCTGACACTTTTCTCTTTCATTCCTACACCAGCTGAAATTTGGATTTTTTTTTTCCCCTTTCCAGCAGTCAAAGCTTTAGAGAACAAATAAAATGAAGATTAAAGATTCCTGCTCAGCTTTTTAATGTAAATATTTTTGAGCTCTCATTTTCTCTATTTTTTTTTTTTTAATTCCTTGAAATCTTAGGGTCAGTAGAAAATGTGCCATTTAAGTATCTCTTTTTCCTGAAACCATAGCACAAACCATCCATCCCTTTGGGATAAACAAGCTGAGAGAAGACTTTCTTTTGTTCTCTTTGCCATGACTGAAGGAAAATTTCTTGCACCACTGGATTATAACTTCATTTTAAAGGGGTTTTCTTAATAAATGGAAAGTAGAAGTCAGGCTATATAGAAAGATGGACAGGGGCAGAAAATGAGAAGAGATCCGCAAGACGAATAAACTTCAAAAGAGTTTTCTCCTACTTCGTGGATATCATATTCCAATTCTGACATATACTTCCTCCTCATAGAGTAATTCTGACTGCAAACTTTTTCATATCAGCTCTTTTGAGTTTAAGAATGTTTTCACGTAATTCGTGATCTTGTGCATTCCAGCCCCTTACACGTGGCCCTACTGATTTGTCAGGATGCATTCCTGTCTCATTTTATTAAATACCCTGAGGACGATATTAGTTGCAACACAGTTAGACAAGGAAGAGAATGTGAAAGGAGTCTTAATTCTGAATTCCCTGACCAATCTTGCTGTTCAAATAGAAATAAAGAGTATGGAAGAAATCCAAAGAGGAGAAGGAGAACACAGTTTTCTGTGCTTATTCAAAGGATAATGATGTCCTAAGGGAACCAATAAAGGAAAATGAAATTGTACAAAGGACACCTCCAGTACATCTAGTAAATCTTGTAGGAAAACACAACAACAAAAATCAATAATAAAAAACTATTCACAAGGATGCTAAATAAAGCAAGCTAGGAACAAGCCCTTTTGAAATGCTTATATTGTAAGCAGAGTTCTAAGACATCAAAATCATTGTTCATAATCCAGGTTGAAATTCAATAAAGATATTTACCCAGTGTTTACCTCTTCTTTTATGCAACCTGAGTTTATATAAATTACCAGGGAAAAAGAAAATGTGGCAAACCTCTTCAGCATAGTACACACCATGCAAAAATTGTTTTGAGCAGAAATTATACATTTGCCCAAAAGATATATGTATGTTTAAGGAAGGTAGTCCGTGTGCTATTTTGCTCCATTTGCACAGGTGGTTACCCCTGTTAAAGCGTGTTGATTTTTATCTAAGAGGAACAGCAAAACAAAAGCATGAGTTCAGAACAACAAAGTAGCATGCTGCACCGCTTCACAAATACACCAACTACACAAAGTGCAAGAGTATTCCAAAATCAGCCTGACTATTCTACATAGCAGGCATAACAGTGTATTTTTTATATTCTACTCATTTAAACGGGATAATCAGATTTTCATCAAATTATTACCACAATTATCTTTTTCTATTGAAACTAAGCACAATAAAAATAGAGTCTAAATGGGTTTTGCATAAGTTTGGAAAGAGCGGGGTAGGAAAGTCACTGAGTGAACTGGAATGATGCTTGACAGAATGGCAGGAATGAATCTTCAGATGTGCTATAAAATACATGTATATAAAAAAAAAAAAAACAAAAACCAAACAGAAAACACACATACTACTAGCCCAATACTTAGGCGCATAAAACAACTTATATTCATTAATGATCACAATACACCTCTCACTGTTTTAAGAGACGAGTTCCTACATACTTATGCCGTGCTTTGAACTCTGCAAAGTTTTTTTAATTGCATTTTTTTTTGAATGAGACCTGCACACTTCAGCAGTACTTATGTTTTCAGGTAATCCAAAATTCATCTTAAAGTTCGAAGAGAATTCATACGTAAAGTATTGGCATTTCGAGTGGCTGACTCCTAATCTGTCAAATGGTATATCTTAAAAATTACAGCAAAAGCCTGTTTTTAGAATATTTAAGGTCTGGTCATGCATTCCAGTTTATCAATACCAATGAAGCTTGGCAAACATAGAGGCTGTGATTGAAGTTCATATTAATATAGCAGAAGGTCCCAAGGAAGACTTTCTGTCTCACTAAAAGCTTTTTTAAAGATTTAACTAGAAAAATGCTAATGATATTGTAAGATTTCTCTGTACTGGACCCACATTTACCCTGGAAGAGTTTCCCGCACATTGTCACAGTTATTAAAAACAAATACAAATACAGAATATACAACAAAAAGTCCTTTTTCAGTACTACAATAAGCATGGCATTTACATTTCAGGAACTGCTGAATAATGACAGTGATAACTCTGAAATTATTTACTGCAATCAAACTTTGTGCCACTAAAATAACTCTTACTCTAAAATATGCAACACTAAAGTAAAGTACAGGAAAGGTTCAAGGAAAAAGCCCTCGGTACTTATTCTTATTGCATCATATTTTATAACTTAAAGACTAGCTGTATCCAAGTCTTAGAACATTTAATACTTACATTTCCACCTTCTATTTTTCCCTTGAGGTGTGCTTTATCACATGGGTGCACAACTGAGTAGGGATGGTCTGACTGACCTCTCCCTTCCCTTAAAAGTCCAAGATGAATTCCCACTTACTATAAATGATCAAAGTTTTATGGACTAATGACAGTTTAAAATACTTTTTTTTCCACTTTTACTGCAATCCTGTCATTAAGACTAACAATCTAAAGTAGCTAAGAGAATGAGTAAGCAAGATGATTTACACAGATGATAGTGCAATGGTAAGAAGTGGGGAAAGATTCTTTGAAATTTTTTGTAACTGAACCATTAAAAAGATTTACACCAAGGTCTTTAAGCGAAAAGTGAGCATTGCCAAAGAGGTCTGGCAAGCTCTTCTATCAATAAAATACTCTGCCCCATAAATTTAGCCAAACCCTCAGCTTAAAACCTGATTAAAAGCTAGAAGGAACTTGCTTTGTTACCRGAGATAGCCCACCAACCCAGTATCCAAAGAGACTGTCTATAAAAATCAGACAGGATAGCAACACTTTTACAAAATCTTCACCACCACTGTATCTCCTATACTTTTCCATGAGGCCATGTACAAAAATTGAGGAAATATTTAGCATGAGAGAGCACAGGTTCTAATACAGGACAAAGTTGTGTCGAAATTATTTAGGGCTAGGCACAGCATTAAAACCTTATATGTTTCTGTACCTGGCAGATCTGTACCTTATGGCAAGACTTACAAAAATCTTGCCATACAGAAGACTAATAAAATAAGTATGTATCTGTATAAAGTTTTGGTTTTAACTTTTCAGAATGTTCTTTAGTTAAAGGTTAATTTAGAACAAGCTTGTATCTTTTTCATATCCCACCTCCTACCACTTTTGTTCATTAGAGACAGCCTCAGGAGGCAGTAACCAGATCTTGATTCAGATGTAGGGCAGGTTCAGAGTCAAGGCTTGATTTTACGACTGTACCAGAACATACATTTGGAATTTGAAAGCAGCAGTATTTGATACGGTTCACAACACGATTGCAAGACAAAACAACAGAAAGAAAACAGGAGGTTTTCTATTGCTCAGTATATCAGAACATTATTATTTGTTTGGTGCTAAAAATGGGCTTAAGGTTGTAAGACACGAGTGTTTTGACAGTCCTTGCTTCAAGATCAGCTGTTCATGACATGTCCATCAACTTGGATTGCAGCCCATCCAGACCTAGAAAACAGGTGCCATCCAATTTTGGACTTCACCCAAAATCAAAAGAGTAGGGATAGATACTCATATTCCCTCACGCTGAAAGTCTGAATAAAGTGACGAACTTCACACAGGGTACTCCAACAATCAAATTCTAGTAGGAAGAAAAGCAAGGAGCCAGAGTGGTGGACAAGGAAAAGACCCTGTTGGTTGCTTGGTCTTTTTATGCCATAGTAGTTCATGCATCTCTGCTGTCTGAGGGCAGCAGGTTGCCACCATTTAGACATCCCTGAGCCAAATTCTTTAACCTCCAAACAGAAATACATAGAAAGAAATCCACGGGGATGGTAGCCAGGTTAGCTTGCTGACCACTGCAGACGTCCTGTGCAATTTTACTCCGCAAGCTGATTCAGGACACAACTGGTCCATCATAGTAGCCTTGAGTTTCTACAGAAATGTATAATAAGCAGCTGAATATCATACAGGAATTGTTGTGCTCCTTTAGCCAAACAAGGATGGAAGAGAAAGACACCAAAAAGGGGGGAACTGGCTCCATAACAAACATTTCAGATCATTGCTGCTCTTTGACAGTCTATAGGCTGGCAGAAATGTCAGGAAATTTCAACCACTCTGGTTACACAAAGGTTACAAACACTGCTGGCAGCATTTACACACGTCCCACTCCTCTTTCTGCTCAGCCTTTCCTCAACTGAGCTTTGAGCACTTTGAGGTCCAGCTTCCAATTCTCCAGCATTTGCCCAGGTCTTGGACTACATACCGGACAGTATCAACACCCAGCTGTAAATTAGTGTCACAAAATCCAGTTATGGGCATAGTAAAATAATACAAAAAATTCATAGGGAGCCGACACTGCATCAAAGGAAAGTCAGCCTACAAGACTTATTGTCAATCTTTTATCTCCATCACAGAATAAACTCCTCTGTCCAAACACAAATACTATCTATTGCTCTCTAAAATACATTTCATGTCTCTGGTGGTATTCTGAATGAGATAGGAAAAAAAACACTGAAGATTASTCATGAAAGTGCTTGCCAATTTTTTCCTCATTTTTTTGGTCAGAATTCTAAGTTTTAGCAAATAAGCTCACTATTTCAAATAATAAGAGAACCTGTCCAAGCATTAGATGCATTCATTCAAAACATGCATTCACATGTGCATAAGGAAGACTCTAAAGACGGATATGTCCTATAAACAAGAAACAGGACAGAATGTGAACTTCATGATGACAAAGTTTTAACTGAACACAGAGATTTTAAACTGTTTTAGGAAAATGCTTGTTTCACATTCATCAAAAAAGCCATTTATCAACCATCAACAAGGCGGACAAATCAGGCAAAGCTGGGAAATGGGAGATGACGACTTAGGGAACAAGAGGATGAGATATTTAGGAAGACATGATGGGAAACAAGCGGAGGCACAGTTTGTACACATTCAGATAGATAAGTTCCCAGCACTGGGAATAAGGGCTTACATGAGATGCTTTGGACTGCTTATGCCATTGCTCTCCTGAAGAGTCAATACTTGTTTCAAAAAGCTAAGAGACTCTAGATGTTTCTGCAGTTTGGAGAGGGATACCTCATCTGCAAATGCAAATACATCAACTCTCTAATGGCAGATGGTAAGCTTGGTCATAAACAGAATGATTTTACTCTCTGGTCAACATCCAGACATATGATCAAGTTGTCAGAATTTTTATATAGATTCCTTCTTCATGGGAATTAAGGAAAAATTGCATATATTGCTTCATTCATATACAAAATATTCAGGAAAATTTGGCAGGCAACTTTCATAGAAACACAGTATCTTTCCCCCCACCGCCCCGCTTAGCATGTTGTATAGCAGTCTGGGAAACCAAAACAGATCATGCATTGAAAAACAGTTTTCAGAACAATTCATTAAAAGCACTGRAGAATGCTTGTTGCTTACATATTCTCCCCAGATGATGTGTTGACTGCACATATACAAGCCCTCATTCCTTACAGACCTGGTCCCAAGAGACTGAGTGAGAGAGTTAAAAGTGGTAAAACGCATTACTCATTCAAGTATGTGAAGTTAGATAGGTTCAGAGGGGATTACAAATGTCATTTTTGCTACTGAATCTCTTTCACGCTAAGTACTGTTTACTGCACACGTTCACACAACATTCCCCTTTGGCTGCACAATCGTTAGCTTTCAGATTTGTAGAACCGTTTCAATCTCAAGTATCTTACTTGAGGGAAATGCTGCATATTTCTCTTGTTTTCAGTGTGTTGGGAAAGARATAAAACTTATTCGTAAAGAAATGGTTTCTTTTCTCCCACATTCTCCCTCTAATGTGAAATACAATTTTTACATACTGCATATTGATGACTTGCATACTACTGTGATTTATAGCGCTTGTTTCACTCATTTTCATTGCAATTTTTTGATTCTGAACAAATTTCTTCTTTGCTCGACTTTGTCTTTCAATTACTGTCTTCTACAGCGTATCAATTTAGAGAAAAAGTTATGAAATAAATTTGATCGCATTTGTTCCAGAGTACCTATTGTGCCTTTTGCCAGTAGATGGCAGCATGTTGCTGCTTAGCTCGTACGGGCTCTGTGCAAAATGCTTACAGGGGAAACAAACTTTCAGACAGAAACAATAGGGTCTTTGTAAACCCACGTTCCTATATATTCTCTCACAGCAAAATATTGTAGTCATGTCTCTTAGAAGTCCTTCAGGGGCTGAGTCAAAGAGTGACGTTTTCCCTGATTCTTGGTCTGGTTTTGGTTGTGGGGTTTTTGTTGGTTKTTTTTTTTGTTTGTTTTTGGTTTTTTTGTTTTTCTTTTCCTTCCCTCAAACTAACATTTTGCAGAAATTATTAAAAGATTTCTGGAAAGCAGAGATAAGCTGGACAAAATCTCTTGGTACAGATACTCGGAAAGGTTTGTAAATTTGGAATTCCAGCCCTGTATCTGCAATTCAGGACATCATTTCTAGCAACAAAACCAGCTCTTCTATCCCTGCCTCTTCAGAATTCTTGACCACACAAGATATTTTCCTGCTATCAAACAATATACACATATACATAACAATCTCTTCCTTTCCTACCTGTATAAAAGGCAGCAGCAGTATATCTATGAGTATACACCTAACAAATTTAAGGTAATGAATTCCAAAATTTTACTACTCTCTCAAGTGATTTCCATATGATAATTTTAATAGAAACAAAATCCAAGTAAGTAGCATGTACAGATTTCAGTCATTCTAAATTCCTAATTTTTTGCATTTTCAAAAACAAAATGGGCTTGAGATAATGAGCACTGCTATTTGCACTTGCAATCTATGGTTTGCTCCTACGAGTAAGCAATTCTATTAAACGCTGTGGGCAACATAACAAAAGTGCATTTTTCTCTCCCTTGTATGCAAGGCTTATTTCAATTCATGTGATGTGGTTCTTTCAGGTTAGGAAGTTTAGGGTGTATTTATAACAGAGCTTCCACAGTGTATAGGCAGCCTTCTCTCTCCTACCCCTATTAATGGAGCCTGGATGTATCCTTTTCGCTTTCTGACAATATAGCAGCTTAACAGTATATTTGACTGGTAATTTTATAAAAGTGCAAAGAATCAACAACCAGCTCACACATCCCCTGTGTCATGTTGATGCTACAGCCAGAATGACTTGGCCATTTCAAAATACATGTTAAGGAAACAAGAATCTATTTTGGATTGTTAGTGATTTTTTCTTACCTGAAATGATCTCGTTAGCCTTCTTCTGTCCCTCAGAAGCGGCTAAAATTCCACTTTTTCCACGTTGCAAGTAGCAGCTGCTTCAGCACTGTAGTGAAAGAAAGCCCTTCTGTCAAACAATATAGTGCTTTTATATTACAATATATCACACACACAACTGATCTTAATAAAGCAAGGCCTCAGGAGGGCCTTSTAACGTGAAAGCATATAGATTTTTTTAAAGCAGCAAGTCCATTTGGTTTGAGCTTGTAAGGGTAGTTTGCATGGCTCCCACACCAGAGGTATGACAACCAGAGTACGCAGCATTGATGRAAACACTGGCTGTGAAGCTTATGCTCCTGGTAGGCTCATGTGCTAAAGCCACAGAGTCCTCTAAGCCTCTGAGGTCTGGGCACCCAGATCGGGGCCTCTCCCTACCCAGCTCCTGCTGCCCCAGGACTCTCAGCGCCTGTCAGGAGGAACATGTGCTCCCCCAAGCTTCTTCTTGCAGCTCCTTGGATTATTTAGTCTCTAAAAGTCCATCTGTCAAGGAGCAGAAGTTGAAACCAGCTGCTCAGTCATGGAGAGCATTGCCAGGCAATTATTGCCATAGACTATCTCAAAAAGTCCAAATTTCAACATGCCTTTGAAATTCAGTGTGCTTTGAATTGAAACAGATGAACTGCAAAGAT
The DNA here is from genome assembly GCA_035582835.1 of Phoebastria nigripes. Classification (NCBI taxonomy): domain Eukaryota; kingdom Metazoa; phylum Chordata; class Aves; order Procellariiformes; family Diomedeidae; genus Phoebastria; species Phoebastria nigripes. The sequence continues at coordinate 736,497 of JAYKAV010000023.1, forward strand.
GTAAAAATCCTTTGTACTGCTAAGCAGTTTTAATGGAGTAAAATGATGATGGGATTTAAAGACCCCCAAGCTAATGACAATTTAAATGGTAACAATTATAGTGATGAACGGCAGTAAAAGGTCTGCATCAACCTAATACTGTAAACACAGGCAAACAGATTTTCCAGTTCTCCAGCTTCTAACTCTGCCCTTATATATCCTACTTGGAACTCTTGCTTCTCAGTTTCTGAGCACACCTTATATTCAGCATGGCAACTGATGACACAACTCTTTATCTCTTTGATAAATACTCTTCTCATCCTCTGATTTCTTTTTTATGACCTCTTTTTCCTTATTACCTTACCATTAATCTCTATTTCCTCCCTGACTTCTCTTTCCTAGTGTTTCCTCCCCTACTTCTTCCAGTCTTAATAAGTTTGATGTATCATAATATTGGGGGGAGGGAGGAATCTTCTCTGAAGTAGCATTTAACAAAGATAAGGTTAAAAGACGGGCAACAGGATCTAATGTCATTATATATTTAAATACTGCTAATAGTACATGAGCAGGCATGCCAGAATTCACCAGCTGTCCCTAAAGGTACAAGCCAGCTTTCTGCCTCCTCACGTTATAGGCCAGTTTAACCTCTGTTGTAACATATCTCAGCACAAAAAGATTATAAAATCTGTTCCACTAGAACCGGAGCTCTAATTTATCTGCTTTCAGAAATATGCTATTCTGTAAAGTTAGAAATTTAAAGATTACATTCAGTGTTATAGATAGCTAACAAAGCAGAAGTTTAATACTATTATAGTATTTGTTAAAGCGGAGTGGATGAGCTTGCATAACAGGAGAAGATTCTTCACAGGTCTATATAAAAAAGATTATCTGTATAGATATATCTATCTATATATAGAGATATGTATATGTATAAAAATATATATGTATATAATAATATACATATATAAATAATATTTTATATATGGATGAACTACCATATATTTCATACCATAAAAAATAAGCAGAATTTGGCTTAAATTTGAGTTATGCAGGGGAAATAGTTCTGGACATAGAAACATGCAAGAAATTAAGCCACAATTTAGCAGAGGCAAGAAGATAATTGCGCTGCCTCCAGCTAATAGAACAGCCATTGAGTTGCAGCTAATAATATCTGATCTAGACAGTTTCAAATGTTTAGGTTAATTGGCAYCTAAATGCAGCTAGAAAACAACAGATCAAAATTTATGAGGATCCACATTCTCACTCCCTGCCCCCACTATTGGGAAGCAAAAATAGGGTCTACAAATTAGAACGAGAATGAATTTCTAGATAAGTGTGTGGCTACAAAGAATCTGGATACTTAATTTTGGCTATGTTCTAGTGTTTGCCTTTGGCTTTTCCAGGCTACCACATGTACCTTTTTTTTTTTTTTTTTTTTTTTTTTTTTTTTTTTTTTTTTTTTTAAAAAGGATTTTTTTTTGTCTTGGATACCCATCTGGGACAAAATGTTCT
>JAYKAV010000023.1:738064-856907 GCA_035582835.1 Phoebastria nigripes
TGTGGCTACAAAGAATCTGGATACTTAATTTTGGATATATTCAAGTGCTCGCGTTTGGCTTTTTCAGGCTACCTCATCTACCTTTTTTTTTTTTTTTTTTTTTCTTTTTTGATTGATTCAGTGTCTGAAAAAGGATTTAGTCTTGTCTTGGATACCCATCTGGGACAAAATGTTCTCTGGCAGCCTGCTGTGTCTGTATCTTCCAGTCTTCCTTCAGACCTTCAGCAAAAGCAGTTTTACATGGTAAAAATGTTCTCTGAAATTCTTCTCTGACAGGCTGGTATTTTGTTAGAGCTTTTTTCACCCAAGAGAGATTATGTGACTGCTCACTTATAAGCATCCTTTAGCTCCACTGTCCTTATAATTTGTCTAGGTTAATAACATACACTGGGCACCACATCTTCAGCGAGCTTCCACAGCTGTGCCAAATGCCATCAGTGGAAGATTATGGCAATGAAGTAGGCTTCAGTTCAGCAATCCAACCAGATTCAGTAGTGAGTTCTGTTCTGATGAAGTCTCTGTTACAAACACAGAAGCCCCTGGCAACAATTAACTTTGGCAAATTTTTGGAAATCTGGTTTATGTGGCTGGCTGCTGGAGGTAGAAACATATTTCACACATTATGCAATATATAACCAACATCACCACAGCTAAAAGTTTAGGACTGCTCCACATTAAGAAGAAAATACTTTATTCTTCAGTTTAATCCTTCATAATTTTACTGTTAAATAAAATGTCTCATATTTCATCCAGTCTTCCATAGTGTATTTTCTAATATTGCCTGCATTAGGCAGCCCTTGTCCTTATGTAAGTTCCTGTACTTACAAAACTATTTCACTTAACTGTTTATAAAACAACTTCTCAGTTCTGACACTGCCAGAAAAGTTTCAGATAAAGTATCTGTCCGTCTCATTCTTTCCTTGTATGCACCAATGCTTTGGAAATGAAGCCAAGTCACAAAAATCAGACCTAGATTGCAAAGAGGCAGTACAGGTACAGAAGCCAGATGTGATGCACGAGTGAAGCTCTGACTGGTGAAACTAAAGCTGAACTTCAAAAGCCTAAGCACAAAAGGTCTCAAGATTTTTTTTTAATAACCTGGCCTCATTCTGAAGAAGAGGTAGGAATTAGAAAGGAGAAAGAAAGATGTGGACACATGATCAGCTGAGGATATAAGCCACGCTCAGGCAAACCGAAGGCATGATTTGATGTGGTTTCCTCTGCAGGCAAATTCTTGGGTATGTAACGCTCCCACTCTAGGTCACTTTAGGCAACTTCTACCATGCACAAAGAGATTCTGGAAGTAGGGTACACGCCATGTAAAAGTACAAACCAGTTCATTATCGTCCAATACACAAAAATGATTGGTAGGATTAATGAGCTACCAATCCAATGGTTGAGAAGTTCACTGCTTCAGAGATGACATCCAACCAACATTTGCCAGCCAGGCAAATCATATGAGGAGGCTTTTCTCTATTTATCCTTGGGACAGGCTGATCCTTAGTGCTGCGGAGTTCCCATTCTCGGTGTCCTTGTTTTCTCCTTAGGATTGCACATCTTTCCATGTTTGTTTTTCCTTTTGAATCCTTGAGCTGCCAACTATACCCTTCTCACCAACCTTATCTCTGCAGTTTCACCTTTCTTGTTTTGCACAGCTCTATTCTATGTAGGCTTTTACAGCTCTTTCTATCAGTTTAGCAGGTTTCTCAGAAGTCTAAGCCAGGGTTACACAAGCATGCTGTGTGCAAGCTGGGTCTTGGATCACAGACAGCTGAACCGCTGGGAGGAGGGTTACAGGTATGACAGGCTATTCTAGAAAAAACTATTGACATTATCTTATGAAGACCCATCTGTTTTATTGTCAGGTCATGTTGCTGCAAGGGAGCAGAGAGCAACAACACACACTTAATAAAATAAAAGAACCTCTTTGCATCTCATTCAACTCTGACATAGCAGTGATAGCAGCAGAGGGTTCATTGCTTAGGAGCACTGATCACACAAAAGCAGACAGAAGTACATAACAGACCTCTTCATTTGTACTAAGAAGTTAAGCAACAATAAGCCTACTTATGCCTGAAGATGGTTCAGTGCCTATAATGTTTGGCTTGGGTTTTAATRCAGAAATATCAAAAGCTGTTAGTGGCAATGCTGAATGACCTCCTGCCTACAGTCAGTGATTTTCTTTTAATACTGAACGCATACTACAGAGTGACTGATCATATTTTGAGTCTCATTAGGCAGTCACAAATGGAAGGAAAAGAGGCACTAGCTAACTATCTCTGCCCTGACGAGCAATTGCAGGATAAACCACTGTCAGCCCTTATGGGTCAGAACCTGCACATTCTGGGAATGCATCAGCGCAGGAAAGGCTGCTCTGTATAACCAGCCTATGCAACATGTGCCAGATATGACTGCAGGAAAAACACAGGAAGAAACAAAAAGGCATAATGGATATGACAGCTGTGCATGTGGCACTCCGTCTCTCTTGTGAGATGAAGAAATTTCCATATCTTACCGCGTAATCCCATCTAACTGCATAAACCCACTGCTTTATTAAGTTGAATAGCTAAATCAATGTTTTCCACCTTTTCTCAGTTGGCAGGCCCTTAAAAATGTTCCAATATTCCAATACTGTAAATGTAAACCAACTTATAATTAGCATGTTTTTCCCAGTTATTCTTCTTGATCCCTGAAAAGAAATACATTAACCTCAGGACAACAGGTCAGAAGCCACTGAACTAGACCATTTGACATAAGCACRGGTCTGTGCTTGGACCATTCCCATCCGCACATACACAGGGCTGCTAAAAGAAGCTTGCAGTAAAAGTAGTTAAGCATTTTCAAGGCCCCTTCAACTGCTGTGAAGAGAAGGAAAAATGACAAATACAGCAGACATAAGCCACCTCTCTATAAAGCTTTTTCTTTTTCTAATGTCACAGCATCTTTCCACTCCTTATGGTAAGGTTTGTCTTGCCAAACACATTGTATTAGGCACTAGTATCAATAGATTTCATCTTGAATATTGGTTGTCCTAAAAAATTAACTATGGTAACAGTTTTCTAGAAACACTTACAAATGCTGTAAGCTTGTGGAAATTGCAATTACTAAACAAAAATTCCTGGTAACTTAAAAGCTTTCTGAAGTAACTTTGAAGGAGTCTATGTATGTCAGATTCCACCTGCCTAAACTTATGTCTGCTATTGCTTTGAAATGACTGAAAGCATTGCTACTGATACAAAGCATGGAGCATTATCTGTTTATACCAACGGTTTTGACTCCTAAAATGAATTTTGAGCTGTAGGCCTTTCAATAGTGAATACACTATTGAAGATTTCTACTTGCTGCACTTAACTATTCACAATCTGGCTACAATGTGCCCTATGTGATCTGAGAATAAGGAGGGAACTGCATGATTGCATGAAATCCCAAGCTATCTTTTATGAATTATTTAATCCTACAAAGCATATTTCCATCAATTCATTACCTTATTGATGATATTTGCTGATTGAAAAGCTACAGTAGTACTTGCCTCCACTAATCATCAGATCAAAGGCAGCTGTTAGGGTTTTAATTTTGGTAACACTTTTGAAGAATGTCTTCTGATTTGAGAAACCTAACTTTTCTCATYCACCTGGGCATTTTCTTTTCTTCCTCCTTCCTGATTCCACTCTCAAAAGAAAAGAAAAATTAATCTGTCAAATATTTCTTTCTCTAATTTTGAGACTTTTAAAGATGGCAGAGGCTTTCACAGGTCTTTTCAACTTAGTCTTACAACCATAAAAATTTGACAGAACTCTGCAAGCATGAAAAATGAGAGCGTGATACATTTGTCAAAGGCTCCGTGGATAAAAATGAACGTAACAAGACATATATATGCCTATTTCTGCTGTAAGTGAAAGAAAACCTCTTCAGAGTCACCAGCAGGAACACTCCGTTCCTCATCTTCCAGTCACACCAGGTTTACGGCTTTGTCTCCCTGTGAGCTGAGCGATGATATCTCCTATTCAGCCAGCAGTATCAGACCTGATGATATGCTATGATGCAATTTTAGACTCCTGTAACCTCAAGGCCATTGTAGACTAATTGCTACCACACTTTCCAGAACAGGGGAATCTCAGTCTGTTCCAGATCTCTCAAAGGTAATGTRACATTCACTGCTGTATTTCAATTTTTTATACAGGTATCTATCCCCCAAGCTGGATGGTAGAATAAAATCTGAGGTCAACACAGAACAAACTGCAGTGTGACCTTACATAGGAAATGTTAATAGGTCACTCATAAATTATTACTGCTCTCCTTAGATAAGCCAGCTGGTCTCAATATACCCTTTTCAGGCAGCTTGCCCTTATTGAGACAGGTTTTTCAGTACAARAGGCAAAGCTAAATACCATTGACTGGAATATGTGGCAAACTTAGTTGCAAACCCATGGCTGTTCCCCTGGGCTTATGGCCCAACAAACAAACGATTTCTCCCAGCCAGGCTTCTTTTTCCCCACATTTGTTTGAATTTCAAGCACCTGGTCTCCAGAGGTCACAGATTTTTCAAACAAAATCCCAGCAAATGAAAAACAAAAAGCAACAAAATAAACTACCTTTTTTCAGGRAAGACTCCTTAGGCCCTCTGATTTATTCCAATACTAAACAAACCGAGCACCTTCGCAGCAGGCTTTGCCAGTTCTCCAGAATAACTGTGCTGGAAATTAGAGTCTGCCTTTCTTACTCTCTTCATCCATAGAGGGAAGCTGTTTCTCCAGAGGGTCAAAGCATAGCTTCATCCAAAGTTCCTCAGTAGTTCTGCTCTGGATTCTAAACAAAAATAAGAGGCTTGTGTTGGTTTCCCCACTCCTGAACTACCCTTCCCAAGGTACTTCCCTCCTCCCCCAGCAGCTACAAACCCAGCTGGGCCACAATTTAAAAGTGAATGTAGCAGGCTGATGCCTACTCCAGGGGCTACTGTGCCTGAAAAAGGAGTAGATATTTAAAGCAACACAGGAAAGGAATTATGGGGAAAATTTAAAAAAAAAAAAAAAAAAAAGAGGGAGGCTATTTTCAGTGCTGAAAATAAGGTGCTGAAGTACACAATTACTTTTACAGTGAAAAATAATTTCCATTTTAGATGTTAAGGATGTTAAACAGGGGGTTTTGCCTTATCATTTAAATTGCAAAATTTTATATTGCATGTCAAAGGAAACTTTTYATTTATGAAAAAGAAAAAAGGTACATTTAGAAGTTTGAACTCAAAGATGAATGAGTAACTACAGGCTGCAATGGTCTACAACACCTATACCACATTTAGCAGCAGCAGGGCTTGCATTACAGGCTGTAATTCTTTGATCTCATAACTGTGGCACYGACTATAGGAAATCAGTGGAAGGAATTGCCCTTACTCTCCACCTCAGCTGCCTAATGACAAGCTTACAGACAGGATCTGGGAAACACAAACTCTTTCACAGTGGCATGACATGAGGAAAGCTCAAAAAATTCCCCGTTTCCCTGGCATATAAAAACAAAGAATTTGTGCTAATTTTCAAAAACAACTGATTATGTACTTAGCCTAAGAGCTTGCATTATTTGTCAGCCTGCTATAACTGTTCTGATAACATAACGCATGTTCTGGATGTTTTATGAAGAATTTTATCTCATGAGGTACCAAAGGCCACTGGGATATGTGCTGTGGTCTAGCCTGGGTAGATTTAGAATAATAAAAAAAGAGACTAGTACAATCTGACAATTGCTGATAAACAATGTGAAAATAGATGCAGAGCACACTGTCTTAATCAGTGATTCAATTCTCTGCTTATGTTAGAAATGATGTAAATAAAGAGATATCCATTTTGGTCAATTTGGCCAGAAAAATGATCTTTTTAAAAACCAAATGGGACCTCTTTAAGGAAGAAAAAGATATGTTTTTCTCTATCTTTGAAAAAGTTCACYTGGGCATGTTATCATCTCTTCAAGCTATTTATATCCCTGACTTGCTAAAACTCTAAAAAACATTAAAAATATTATATTTGTGTTGGCTTTTAGAAGTAGCCAGACTTCACCTTGATACTTAGTAATCATGCATGTTCTATACAGATCTTTTCTTATCACTCCTCATATGAAAGTTGACAGTAAAAAAATTGCATTTTTTTGTATAAGAGATTATGGCTTAGAAGTGTAATAAAAGTGAAAGTGAAGTGGATTTGGAAGCGTTCACTGAACATTATTTTTTTCAATACTAAATGAATGCAATAGCAAAATCCAATCTCTCAAGTCACAGTCATCATTTTAGCACAGCTCTGTGACTTTTTTTTTTTTTTTCATAATATTAAGTTGGATTTTTTTTAGCAGAATTACACAGCAAATATTTTTGTCATAATGTAGATTTGCTTATTTTGTCTCCTGGATCAAACATAAACCACATGGTATCATGTGTGCTGATATGGTTTATTCATATTCTATGGAAAAAAATAGTTAAAAAATTAAAACTCTCAAAAAAAAATCTTCAAAAATAAAACAATTTTAGAACTTAGAACCTTAGAGCTAAAGTAAACAGGGTAGCCACAGCATAAATGAATCTCACACAAGGGTCCATTCTAAATGATAAAATATTCCTTTGCTGATGAAATAATATATCAATTTATGATGAGGAAAACATATTAACAATTCTGAAGGTGGGAAAAAAAACCCTGAGAGTATTAATGCAGGGACACTCTGCCCTCAAATGCTATGATTGCTCTATGTGAATGTTTAGTATTGCAATAACTCTAGCTAGTATGACTTCTAAAACCAATTTTATTTAATAGCTCTTTTTACCCAGTTACAGATAACTAATTTTCCTTTARAGCAGAATTTTCATCATTACTTTTTCTCATTATTATACCTTCCAAAATCTTTTCCATGTTMCTGTTTTGACATGTGTAGCCATAGTTTATAAACTTTGGAAGCTTAACTATTCTAGTAAATTATAATACATCTAGTAGATTTTAAATTAAAAAAACGTGGAGAATTTGAGCAATCTTAACTTTCTACCAAGTGTAAAGCCCTACCTTATATCAGAATTAATCTATGCCTAGAGTATCCCCTGCACTTTGACATAGGAACCTATAAAAGTATTGTGAGTGATACAGTAGATTAAATAGATAACTTGTTTCACCTGACACAGTTACTTATATGGCTCCAGTTCAAGAAAGTTTCTCTGTTGAAGATGTTTATAGGTGATGACTAAAGTCAATGAAGTTGGGCAGATGCTGAAATGCTTTCTTGAAAAGGACTTCAATACAGGCTGCAGCACTTCCCTGAATGGGAACTACTCATCATCAAAAAACATTTGATTCACAAAAATAGATAAATAAAAATATAATTAAAAAAACCAAAACAAAACAAAAAMCACCACACAAATAACATACATTTCTTGTGACTATTACAGCTGAAATCCTGAAAATTCTTTCTCACATAATAAAATATTATTATTCGTGGGAACAGATGTAATCAGAAAAAAAAATGCTGGAATGTTAAGTTTGGTCTAGCCTTTGTAAAAGCAGGAAGATCAGTCACCAAATTGTCTTCTAGGTCCTGTTGTATCAATTCCTTTAATATTTGCTCAGGTATTTTGCCCAGCATGAGGCTTTGACTAACAACTACTGATTTCCAGATGACCCTTTTTATTCATTCATACATGCTTATAAAAAAGTTTAAAATATTTTGATTATCAGTACTGCATACCTCTCAGTTTTAATTAGTGACCTGCTCTCACCAATCTTCTTCCAGTATTGTCAACAATTCTACCAAAAGTTTTGCTTTATCAAAAGGTWGTATTTGTCCATAGAATTAGATCTGGATGTGCCTTTATATTTACTCACAGATCTGTGCTCATTGGTAAACTGTGTTATACTTCACTTGCTTGGATTTTTAAACGTCTTTGAATATATGTAAACTCTAGGAACTCAAAAGGAGTTAGTAAGTACTGGTGACTCATCTCTCTCTCTTTCAAATCGTTTTCAAGATCAAAAATCGAGTTAAAGAGTACAGAAGAAAAACAGCTCAATACAGCGGTCCCTCATAGCCTTCTAAAACCAAGCTTTAAACGTAAATGTGTAATGAACTCCATTGAGGATCTGAACTAGAGTTTGTCAGTGCTACAGCACAGATCCATTACCTGAGTTAAAGCAGGAGTAGTAAATAGCAGTAGCAGACTATTATTCTCTATTTAGACTAGTCACAACGGAGAAACCCAGGACACTAGCTGCGCTGAGAAAGAGACTTTGTGTGTTACCCAAATTAACCAATGTGATAGAAAATTCCAGTGGAAAGGCAATCTCTGTTTCAAGCCAAGCTTACAGGTCAACTTAAAGACAACTGAGCCCTCAGATAAATGAGGGAACAATGAATAAATAAAAATGAGAAGGTAAGAGGGTGGATAGCAGAGAGACAGAAAGTGCTGCTGTTAATGCAGCTGTATAGAACAAAGTGATAAAATTAAGATTTAAAAATTATATGAAAGTCATTACACGTAGCAAGAGAACAAACTAAAATATTCTGGCAGCAATGCATGGATTCTGGAGAATGGGAGGACCCAGGAGTACTGACGCAGAATATGTCAGCTTGCCAAGTCTTGCTTGGGGAAACAACGCTACTAATATTCCTGCATGGACTGGAGGAAAACAATTAGGTATTGGAATACAAAAAAATGGGAAGCTGAAACAGGCTTATTTGCTTAGTGTGTAGCTAGGATATTTAGAGAAACCAATCATAGAAAATCAACTTGTAATGATTTTTTAAAAAACTTCACATAGTTCAAATTAAATTAATGRATAAATAAAAATAGGCTTGCAACTTAGGTTCCTAATGTCTCAGTGTCAAGTGTGCCAGGCCTAACTAGATAAAAATTAACTTTAAAGATAAGCACAGACCACAAAAAATGGCAAAATATTGATAATTAAAGCTAATGTGTTTATTAAAGGTCAGAAAGTGTAATAAAGTGAGAATCATAAAAATTCATGTGAAAAAGTAGCCAAGATTCTTCAGCCTCATACAAAAGTATATGGAAAGAAAAAAACCCAAGGCACTCTCTCTTTAGGATGAAGAAAGAACTAAAGATAGTGTAGGTGTGCCCTCAAATGAATCTCCTGCTTTAGTTTTCCATATGAATGAAGATTCTGAATATTAGGGCAAATATAGCTAATACAAAGGGCAGGAGAAAATAGAAGTGGAAGTTATAACACCCCTCATAAAACCGAAGTCCAACAGCTGATACGTTCAGACAAGCGTAGATGCAGAAGCGATGGCAGGCAATCTTCACTCCAGAATTCTGAAATAACCAACATGGGAGACTGCAAGTCAGGTAGAAGAGGTTTGTAATAAATCTATAAAATCAGGAATGGTATATATGTAGAACAGCAAATGCAGTTCTTATCCCTAAGAATATGGAAAGGAAGAGAAACACAGTATCAGCAAACACAAGCTTTAGAAATACACAAAGCTGCTGAAAGCAATCTGAAGGAGGGAAAAAAAAGGCTTGGAAACATGGGTAAATAGAAAATGGGATAAATTTTTTTTGTTTTTGTTTTGGTTTGGTTTTTTGTTTTTTTTTTTTTTTTCAGAAAGGTAGATTATTCTAGGATGATGAATATTTCATTACCTGCCTTTGATTAGGTTACTAATTTTCTAGACAAATGAAATAGAGTCCTCTATCAGGACTTCAATCAAAATGTGATTGGATGTCATGTGGGAAAAAATTAGATAGGCTGGAGAAGGTGATTAGGAAAAAGTTGTGAAGAGGGTAAGGTATGGTGTAACAGGTTGTATTCGATGTCTGGAAGGAAATAACTAATAGGGTTCATCAAAGATTGATCTTGGGACTACTACTATTCAATAAATTAATTAGCAATTCTGGCATAAAATTTAAGACCTTGCTATTGAAATATGCTGTTGACACAGAACCAGCAGGCAGTCAGTAGTGTGAAGGATCTGGATAACAAGTTGGAACAACTGGAACAATAGAGAGAAAATATAATTGTGATGTATTCTTGAAAAGGCAAATACAATAACACCATGTATCAGAGAATATATTTCCAACAGAGATAGATTAGGCATTAATGATGTTCCACAAGACTACTAACATCTAAATTTGGATGTTCACCCACGTTCAAAAAAGATTAATTCCAATGGGAATAGTCAAAAGTAAAGTTTTACTAGACTAACACAGGAAATGGAGTGCTATTGCCTGAGAGAGACTGCCTGGCTCACATAATTAATACAATTTGAGAGAAAATCTGTAAATTTTTTGGGCTACACATTGTCAGAAGGAGGAAGAGCAGGTCATTAAGATAAAGCAGTGACTGTAAAAGGACAAGTGTGTATAAAACCAGATATCAAATACAGTAAACCTGGAAACTAGAAGTTAGAAGAAGGTTTTCAAATGCCAGAGGAGTGAATTTTTGGAACAGCTTCCTAATGCAGCGTGGGACTCCCCCCACTCCAAACTATCTAATTTAAAGACAGATCTTGAAGGGTTTCCAAAAAGAACATACACTTCACTGTCTGCAGTCAAGAGAGATGGACTGAATGACACAGGCAGCTCTTTCCAGTCCAGTGTTCCTAATATTTGGAAACAGAGTGAGGAGTMCTAGGACTAAGAAGAGCAAAGGTTGATGTCAGTGTTGTAAATTAACTCAGAGGAATGAGATTTGAGAATTGAATTGAGGTTGAATGACAGATGGGTTTGATACTAACTACAGGTTTTACTTGTTTGTGCTTATAAATTACCTGATAAAGGAATAAAAATTACTATTGACTTTGTGCACAAGCATTAGAGATCATGTGTTAATCAGATATTTTTCACTGTCTTGTAGCAGCCAAGATGATTTAGTRGGACCCTGAGCTCTTAGTTTAGTTTTTCCACAGCTGGCTCATCAACCCATTTCTGGAGAGATTAGGATTACTTCCTGCAGTATACAACTGTTATTTCCTGAGATGAACCAACTATTTGTTATTATGCCTTAAAATTAGACCAGAAAATTTTCCCTTCCCCATTTAAATGATGTTTGAAGATCATGGTAACATGCCAAAGCAAGGGAATGCAAAGCTCAGGCCTTACATTCTGTTCTTAACCAACACTACCGTGACTTTCCTGGGAAGTAATACAAATAACAATAATACTTATCACTTACTGTGCACGGTGCTTTTCATCTTCAAAGCACTTTACAAATATTTACTGCTAGTTAATCTGGAAAAAGTATGATTTAAGGCCAGCTTCTGATAGCTTGTGTGACAAAGTTAATGTCATTTAAATCGAGTCTGTTTGTATTTAATAGGATAGAACTACAGTACTTTCGTTTAAACAGTTGTTCCATTAAAAGCCAATTACAGAAATTCAGCTTTCCTTGAATTTATAGAGCACAGCTTTTCATTTTAAAAAAGATCTATCCAAATACTTCATCCGAATTTAGTCTTCATAATTCTAACTAATTGCATAACACTCTTTCCACCCAGCTGCATAATGCGATTCGTCATGAGGAAATAAAACCTCCTCGCCGCACTTGCAGGCAGTACCGCCTGCCAGCAGTAGATAGCGCTCAAGATATTTCCATTTATTATTAAGGACCCGAGACCGGGCCGCTGCCGCCGTGCCAGCCCGGCGCGGGGTGAGCTCCTGCCTGCCCGGCCCAGCCCTGCACAGGGCGCTCCAGGCAGGAGCCTTGGTCAGCTCAACAGAGCACTTCCTCACGGTTAAGCCAATGGCTGGTTCATTTACCTGTGCAAAAATATAATTTTAGTACCATAGAAAATATCATTTTTCGATACCAAACATACGCGTAGCAGCATTTAACTATTTTCCATCCAGGATGTGAAGACAACTTTTGGATTTAAATTCTAATAGGTAAATCCTAACATATTTTATGCTGATCGTTCTATATTAAAAATAAAATCAAATGGTAGCACAACAGGTTGAAGACCACTAAGATAAACACTTTCAAAAGAACTTTTAAATACTGCTACAAAAACTAACCACGTGAATTACATTCTAATATATTGACTCAGTGACCATCGCTGTTTCAGTTTTTTCTCCGAGTCTTTGCATCTGCTGCAAATGAACCCATTTTAGAGTTGTTCAGTTTATATGTAGTTTCCTTTGCTTATAGATCAAGCATCTTTCCTGAACCCAAATGAGAGAACGCAATTTGTGGCTCAATCGCATCCACATGATACGTTTTATGAGACACCTAGCAGCAGAGCTAGGAAAGGAACCAGTGGGATATAACAACTAAATAACCACAATCATTATCTGGTAAAGTCATGGCTGCCTTCAAGTGCGATGAAAGGGCTTGCAAAGCTGTTTCCACTGGCAAGGATTTTAGTGGTTGAAAATACAAAGGTAGTCAAACTGTAACCTGAACACAGACCTGGTAAGAAGATGAGACAGGGCAACCGAGAATTAAGAGGAAACTAATCTGCAAACGACAGGCAGGCTTTGGAAACTGAAACCACTACCTCCCCTTCGGCCCAGTGGCAGAGAGCTTGGGTATCACACCGCAAGTGAATTACCAATTAGCAAACGCCGGCACTGCCAGACTTGGCGCAGGCGCACCCGTTACGGGTAACGGTGCTACCGCGTCAGTCCCAGGCCGTGTGGGAGGCACGTGCGCCCAGCGTGGCCGGGGTTTCCGTCCCACCCCGGCCTCCTGCACTCCACGCTTTATTTCCCCTTCCAAGGTTCCCGTGTTACAAGGTTGTCACTCCTGCAGCTCGAAAGCACAGGAACAAAAGTTTCAGGCTGCTCATGCCCATCTCAAAAACGGGTCCGGAGTGTATTTATTAATTTACATTATTAAATGGATATAACCTCAGAGTGACTTCTTTGGAGACGGATTCTCCAGCCCTCTGGGCTCCCAGCACGCTCAGGCGCCATTACCCAGGCCCCGCTTGCCCCGTGGCGCCAGCAGCACCGCTCTTCCCCGCTCCCCTGCGCAGCTCAAGCCCCGCACAAGGAGCCCACTTGAACTTGACCCTGTCCCCGCACCCGCTCGAGGGGACGCTGTCCCCAGCTGACAGACATACRGTGTCCCCAGGGCAGGCCAAGGGCCCCAGGCGGGTGCCAGGGCAGGCTGCAGGGCCTGGCCGTCCCGCCATGTCACCTCACAGCTGGGGAGAAGAAAGACATTGAGTTTCCCCACAAGGACCACGGCTGCCCACCCATGTGTGGGTGCTGGGGGGCAGATCCACTCTAGAGAAATGGAGCTGTGACAGTGGGTTTCCTATGAAAATGGGATCGGGGCGTGAACGTTAAGTCAAACCTTCACCTGTCTCTCCTTTTACACCAGAGGCCAACGGCAGGGCCGGGCGGCAGAGGCTCCCTGAGGGAAGGCAGCTCCGGGATCGTTTCCCCCGCGGCGAAGCCGGGCTCTGGCCCCGAGGGCCGCCATTCCCCTCCGGGCAGGGCGGCGGGGGGTGGCTGCGGGCGGAGGAGGGGCCGCCGCGGCTTTAAACTTGCCGTGGACGGCCGCCCTGCCCGGGGCAGCGGGGTCTCCTCAGCGCTCGGCGGGGACGCGCCGCCCCCCGCCCTCCATCCCCCGCAGCGGCTTTCCTCAACTTCGGCCCGGCCGGGCGGTTCCTCCGCCCCAGCAACACCACGGCAGGCAGCAGGGCGCCGGGCTCCGGCCACCGGCATACCGCCGCGCCGCCGGTCGGCGGCGGGCTGTAAGGGGTCCCCCCTCTGCCCCGCGGGGAGTGCCGCGGCCGCCCGGCCCGGCAGCGCCGCCACCGCCGCCTCCCGCCTTCCCGCCTTCTTCTTCCCGCCTTCCCGCCTCCCGCCCGCCATGGCTGCCCGCGGAGCCGAGCGGCGCGGCGCGGAGCGGCGCGGCAGTGCCGGGGTCTCGCCGCTGCCTGCCAGCGCCCCGTGAGGGGTGACAAGCGGGGCGGTGTGTCCCTGCGCTCAGACCTGCCCCCCCCCGCCTCCTCCCCGGAGCGGAGATGTGCGAGACCCGCGCAAGGGGAGTCGCGTCCTAGACCGGCAGCCAGGATGGTGCACCTGCAGCCCCTGCCCCTCGTCGTGGTCCAGGGCGTCCTCCAGCTGGTAAGTCTCCTTCCCCGCGCCCCCCCGGGCCCCCTGCCGCAAGACTTCGGGGGAACCCGCGCCCTTCTCGTCAGGGAGGGCGGCAGGCGCGGTCTCTGAAGGCAAAGGCAGGGCTGACTCCGCACTAGCGGGCAGCCTCCCACAGCCCCACACCTATTCTTTTTTGTTGTTTTTTAAAGCGGGTCTGTGCTTTTCCGCGCGTTTGCTGCTCGATGGGCTTGTTTGGGATTGTAGGGCACTCAGATGCCCGAGCAAAGAGCGGCCCCGGGAACCGGGGGTGCCGCGGCCCCGGGATGCGCCGGGAGCCGCTGCGGAGCCGGGTACCGCGGGCCGGCGGGTGGGTGCCGAGTAACACCCGAAACCGTCCGTTCCCGGAAAGTTTTCTGCTGTCCTCAAGTGCCTCTTTTCGTGTGCAGGACATAGCGGGTGGTGTAGGTAAAGTCACCTGCGCTTTGAAAGCTCTCCCGTTAGCTTCGGCTTGCTGTAGCGCAGGCGAGGTTTTTTGTTAATTTTTATTATAAACTGTCGCACATGCCTATATTATGCTACATATTCCTTTGCATGCAGTGAGGGAATTTGGGGGCTGACGTGGCGTTAGACAAGGCGAATTGCAGACTTCCAAACTCAAAGCTCTGTAGGGGAGGGAAGCAAAGCGAGGTGCGCGGCTGGAGGCAGGTACGCGGGGAGCGCAACTTCTCCCCACGCCAGCAAATCATCCCGTCTGGGGGGCATTCGTGGGAGAAAAACATGGTGGTAATGTTCATGGTATTATGGCGGGAGAGGTTAAAAAGAGAAAAATTATGTTGGCAAAAGAGTTTGGCAATCTTCGCTTTAACAAGTGTTATTATAATGTTGAAATTATTTTTTTTCGGGAGGGTGTTAACTACTCCCATAATTACCTCTGATTTGTGCTGCAAAAGTTATGCCTCTCTTCCCCAGCTGCCTTGTATCTGAAAGTTTGTCACTGCAGTCAATAGGGAGTGTGTAATAAACCTTGAGGGGATTAAACACCCTCCTTAAGAACTGGAGTCTAATATTACAGCGTGAGTTGATTGATTAGTTTTTGAGGAAGCTTATGTCAAATTCTAATCCGGTTTTGAATTGTGCTTGTCGTGTAATGTTTTTTGCTCCAGCACTTTATCATAGCAATGAAGTAGCGAGCTGCAGTCCTGCGATAAGGCACACATTTCTTTCACACTCCTATCCTTTTGGACAAGAAAAGGCTGTTTACATTCTTCACATTCTTGCAGCCCAGTTTCCAGCTAAACAACGCGCAGGGGTGAGAGATGGGAAAGGAAAGCAGTAAATGGATTACAAAGTTGCTGAGCAGAAGGGAACTAAATAAAAACGCTCCTTCCCCACACCTACAGCCTCTCTCTCTCACTCACACCCTCCTTTTTATTTTTTTAAACATATCAAAGGGATTGATTGAAACTTGTATCAACAGGGATTGGGATTGTTACACGATGTTTTATGGATGATGTTGGGAAGTTGCTTGCTGTGGTCTTACACGCCTTGAGGGAAGGCTGACTAAAGAAGCAAAGTTGCTGTCTTGAATCAAACAAAAATCATGTGTAGTCAGTGCAGGTTTTCAGGTGGATGTGGCACTCAGTTCACCCAGGAGTATTCATTTTTTCTGCATTATTTATATACAAACAGGCAAAGTTTTGGAGTCAATTAGTTTTATAGCTTACATAAACTAGTTTAAATAATAAATTAAAGCAAAATGAGAATGTGTGAGATTTTTGAGGCATTTTAGGTATACCTGTTAATGCTAATCTATTACTAAAAAGTTGTGTAAATACATTTTGGCATACTGTTACCAGAACTTCTGGTTAACATCTGGTTAAAGTTACAGCTTATTATAAATTGAGTTTGGAAATATTTGATGCCGGTGGTAATGCATTGAATACAAGTCTCTGTACTATTCTTTGTTCTCTGGCCAGTATTTGGAGTGACTGGTGGCTTCCTGGAATCTAATTAGCAGTTTTAGCAGGCAGGCATTGGTGGTACTAATTCTTGAATATTTTTTTTTTTTTTTTAACCAAAGATCAAAGTGGTTAATATTAATACAATGCTGAAGGCTCAGCATTTCAGCCAAGAAAGAAAAAATTGTGGGTTTCAGTGTTGCAATACAGCAGCATCCTAGTAACCCAGAAATGCTACCATCAAACCCTTCCTGATGGTGCAATCTTAATTTTTTAATGAAAACAGAGATGTTAGAATGCAAAATATTTTGGCACTACATTTTAGTGAAGGTAGAAGTACTTTTTTTTTTTTTTTTTAATTACATTTAACTTCAAACACTTGCTTGGCTTTCAAATACAAAAGTGTGTTATCTACTTACTTTTTAAAGATGCACAAATGTAGGATAAAACCAATGTAAAACTTCACAAATTTGAGGAGATGCTAAAGATTATGGCAGACAACCTCACTGGATTTCTGAAAGCAGTGTTAGCTAGGTGATTGTTTATATGCTGTATCTGATATTGTTCAATCAGAAGTTCATGTTTAGTACTTCCTTAATAGAGTATGGATGTATTTTTTAGCATATTCTTGGATTATTATTTTGATTAATAGATGGTGTACCAGTATGTATGCAGTATGAGTATATATATATTTCTTAAACTACTTTGCATATTTGGGTATATTAAACAGTAAGGAAGCCTGCTGTTGAGTCAGGTTAAGGTGCTAACTTGCTTCTGTATAAATGCGTTCATTTATACAAAATATAAGGCAGGTTTACCTTATATTGTAAATATAGATCAAAACAATAATTTGCAATGCACAGTCAGTATGTGACTGGGCTGTTATTGATAAGAAGACCAAAAATTGTTGTATTGCATTGTGTTATCATTAATAGGTACTCTTGCTTTACTATTAATTTTCAGTAAGCTTTTCAAATTGTCACATAATTGCTGAATGCCATGTTAGTTATCTTTTCATAAATAATGGAGTTCTACATCTTGGAAATTTAAAAGACTGAGGTATTAGTATTATATGGTTTACAGTATGCCTGCTAATGTTTTGTTAAGTTAGTTTTAAATACCTTAAAGGAGGGGGACTTCTGCACTTCCCTGGGAATATTATTTGTCATTTTAAAGAAATCTTGTTTTGTAAAAAAACTGTTGTCAGTATTCAGTATTTTCTTTACATTTTATTAATTTGCACCTTTAAAATGTCATGTTTCATAACATCATTTAAAATAGCTTAAAACRTATGAAATTTACCCCTTTCCTTTAAGAAAGAAAGAGGAAAAAAAAAAGGGCTGTATATAGGCTTTGAATCAAAAAGTAAGAGTTTGCTTTAGCTATAGATAGCTAGTATAGCCACTACTTTCCCTTTGCCAGGTATAGTTACAAACACTCACAGACAGGACAGGGTAATCAGGCATCTTAACCATTTGTTTATTCCTACATCTTTGCAGTCTGAAGTTAAGAAAGGATTACAGCAGCATTTTCTAGTGCCTATAGTTGAAGATGCATCAGCATTCCTATCAAGAAACTGTCTTCCAACATTATCATTGGGCAGAGTTTTTACCATGTTATAAAACGAGGAGTCAATTGTTTTACAAGCCCTTAAAAGCAGTTAATTTTTTTCCAGCAGTGTTTGTATAGATGAGAAATAATGAGAAAAAATACAAAGTATGTTATTTTATGGGGTTTTTTCGCCACCAAGATTGAAGTAGAGCATTTGATATGAGTGAAATTCAATGACAGATTTTGTTTGTCTTGGACTTTTCAGGGGCTGAAATTTTTACCTATAATGAAAAACTATTTGTCAGACAGCTAAGCCAAAATTTTTACAGAGTTATTTTTTAAAACCGAGTTTAACAACTTGACCTGAAAAGAACATTTATAACTGCTATAGTACAAGACATTGCTTCATACGCAGCAATAGCTTGAAAACTGAGATAAAGCTGCATTTCCATTTAAAATATGTATACCACGTGAGGCACAGAAACACAGAGGTATGTTCCTCCTGGCTACTTTAATTTTGTCTCCATAGCCTTGCGAACGTGGTCTGTGTAACATGCCCTTGCAGTGAGAATCAGAAATAGGCACCATGCAAAACTCTCAACTCTGTTTCGGAAAGGTAAATGCTTCCCTCTGGTCATCTTGAAGCACACAGATCAAATTCCATCCCCCTTAATTTCAGAGAGATCTTTGTCATGAAATATACTGGGCCCAACACTTCATTTGGTTTATTTTGGTATTTTTCTTGATGCTGTAGGCATTGTAAGCCTACATCTCATTCTTGTGTAATAAAGTAATAGAAGTAACCCAAGGAATGCAGGCAGTTTGAAGTTGACGACAGCTCAACAAATGCTGGTTTCAGCAGTTTGAGAATTTATTATCCTGAATGAGGAGTTATATATTAAGGTGGATGGGGCTAGGTTTAGTTTACATAGGAGGTTAACGTGCAACACTAAACTCAACTTGTCCTTACGTCGCATCTTTTGACCTAGTTCTGTGGAATTGGTGACTGATATTTTTCAGTTTATTTGTAGGTTGACTGGGGCACAGAAAGGTTATAGATCCTATTTAAAATCTGTACAGCCAGTCTGTTTGACGGATGTCCACTAGACTGCAAGATACCCCAGGCTTCCCTAGCACAGGGCACRTAAAATCCAAGTCTCAATCTTTCCATCTGTAACATGGAAAGCATTCTTCTGCCATTGTAAAGCACTTTGAGAGCTACAGGTCAGAGATGTGCTGTAAGTACTTCTCGTTACCAGTAGTGCAGTGTAACCAACAGGGAAGTGAAACAGAAAGATCGGTGGAGCCCAAATGCTAAATTGGGATGCACTGATTGGTCTCACCTTTCTGTTTTGCTTCCTGAGCCTTGGTTTCTCCAAGAAGGGAACTCAGGCATGGGAGTAGTTGAAAGGGTGCAACAGCAGAAACCACTCACTGGTCTGGACTTTCAGGGCATCAAGACCCAGAGAGGTGCAACTCTGCTCTAGGGGCACCAAATTCCTCCTATACTGTTGAAAATTTTACCGGTAATCAACACTTCACCAACAAAAATGTACGAGGAGAAGCAAGAGCTGCTCAGCATGGCACGGCATGGGAAATGAGCACTGGGCAGTAACCATSACTGGGGTGCCAGTGATTTGCAGCCTGTGATCTGTGGGTGACATGTTAACCTGTATTTGGCTCAAGTATTGAATAAGACATGGTCATTCTTGGGCACTTCTGGTAAATAGTTGCAATAAGGAAAGATCAGTGCTAGTCTATGCTGAATGGTTTTAAGACAAAAGCTGTAATTCCATAGGTGCAGATTGCATCTTGTCAAAAACAGAGCAAGCTCAGGGAAGACTGTCACTTTGAGTCTTTCACRCGTACTTGTCAATGTATCAAAACCAAATGCAGCAAGGAAAAAGGAAGAATTTTTTGCCTTTATCACAAAATTGCTGTGATAAGTGACTATTTAAAAGCATGTGTACTTCACAGGACAGTGCATTTGCTCTGCTAATCTGTCCTCTAGTCCTGATTTTTGCCCACCTTTTTAACTCACCACTTCGCTATACCCATTATAAAGCAAAAATACTGGCCTTGAACTTTTTACTAGATCAAATCTTGCAGAACTGGAAAAGAGGAAAGTGAAAGYTCCCATTCACATGACTATTATAAATTCATCCTGAACTTGATTTCCAAACATCCTATTTTGGGGCAGCTTTGGCCTTTCACTTCAAACCTTAAATATGCTTGTRTATGTTTCCTCAAGCCCATTCATTGTTCCCATTCCATTTTCATTCTCTCAATTTCCCACCACGTTTGTAGCTGTAGTTTATGTAATTTGTTTAGGTAGTTAAAGAATCAATCAGAGTTAAAGAAAATAATGGGTGGACCTGCTAGGTAGGTTCTGCTTCCAGCAGAGCATCACTACTGTTAAGTAAGTCCATGAGAGTCACGTTTCACCCTCTTAGAGTCCCTTTCCCCCAGTTTAGCACTTTTCACACTTGCAGGTTTTCTCTGATACTCTATCTATATTCATCCCATTTATCAGTTGCTTCCCTGTGGCTCATACTTCAGAAACTATTACTATACCGTTGTACACCTGAAAATGTGCTAGCATCTGTGCAGAGTCATGCAACATGGTCATGCCCGCATGTCGAGTCACGCACTTGGGATACACYCTGCATTAAATGAACTGATGGAGGAGCCTCAACATAAGGCTGCAGCCCAGGAATCTGCACCTTGCAGCAGGACTCCTCACAGCATGGAGCATGGGCTGGAGCCCTAATGTTCACCTGCTCATGGACTCCACGTACCAGGCACTTGGGATGCTGGAAAAGCTATGGGTCCTGTGCAGAAATATGGGAGTTCTCAGCACTCTGCCAGGTGAGCAAGAGACGGGATAGGGGGTGGATGAGTTTCTGGATGAATCTCACACAAAACCTTATGAGGTCTGCAGGTCAGGACTTGGAAAACAACATTAATTCCTTTCCTGTAGGGAATCTCCTTGTGGGCTGGTGTTCTGTGTCAGCTATAAGCTCAGTCACAGTTAACAAAGAGGTTCAAGGAAACAAATTAAGAGTGGAGAGGAAATAAAGGGCTATGAAGATGGGTCCACAGTTAAGACTAAGTAGTTTTGTCCTTGCAGCAGAGATTTCAGTGCTGGTATGATGCTCTGTTCTCCCTGGAATGGCAGCGCTTACTGTAAATACAGAATTTGAAGGACTTGACTGTAATTTAAGGTAGAATGAAAGAGCTTTAAGAGCTGTAGTTCTTGAGATAGGTTTTCTCTTTGTTCCAAATGATTGGTAGTAATAGAAGCTATTAGCAGGGAAGTGAAAATGAAAGAATAGGGAGAAATAAAAAAATAAAACTAAGAATCTAATGTCTTTAAAATCAGTTTTTATGTGCATTGGGACCAATTACGGTTATTGTGTCATTACAGTGCAGAGTTGAGGCTACTTTGAATGCCCTAATTCTGCTTCTCCAGATCCAGCATGTTTGGTTTATGTTTATGATCAATTGAGAATTTCCTGATTATCGTACTTGTTTTTGGTGATGACCAGGTATTCCTAATACCATCAATCACCAGTATAAACACAACCTTAATTACCCATTATCTAGGAAAATAAAACACTGTGCATAGAAGTGCTTCTACATTTGTTCTGTTATTATGTAGATATAATGGCTTTTTATGGTTTTGATGGAGAAGCAGCTGGCTGTGCTTGAGGCTGACCTGAAGAAAAAGAGCACTTGGACTTGGCTGAAGGAGTAAGAGGTGAATATGAGAGAGGAGGAAGATGGAAATAAAACAGCTCCCTGGACAGATGGAGCGAGCCTGAGCAGTTACTGCAGGAGGAGAGGGACAGACAAACCGACAGTAACACGGAATATTCCCACAGTAACACCAAGTTCTGCATGTGAGAGGCCGTGGTGGGTCTTTTCTGCTGTTGTTCTTCCCACTGGAAAGAATTTGGAAGTGGGATTTTTCTGACCAGCCCCTCAGTAGGGGAAAGCAAAGAAGGAATATTGGAGCTCTCTGACTTAGTCCATCTCTTTGATTGTGCAAGTGCAACATTCTGGTGGTTGCCATGAGCAGTTCTGGGTACTGTTGCTGTTTTCATCCCGTGAAGGGGGATGGGGAACCACAAAGCTTAGCGCCCCAGGAGGGTAAAATATGGGGCCTTGAAGTTTTTTTCCTCTGAGGCTGCCTGGCTCTTTTCGCCTCGCAAACACCTGCTGATTGCTTCTGTTGTTCATTACATGTGTTTGGAAAGTAGGAACTGCTGTTCCCCATGGGGCTTAGAGGCTCTCATGGCCACTGATTTCTTCTCGAGCCTTCAACTGTAGCTGTTACTAGTAAGTGTGTTCCTCCACCATTGGCAGCCTTAACCATACAAAGTATTCCCAAGTTGAATTTTCTTCTTACTCCAAGCAGTTGGGTGGTTCTTAGAAAAAGAAACCTTCAGAGACTGTAGTACAGGAATAGGTACATAACAGTAGCTTTATAGTATTCTGTAGTTGGACTTCATGGTACTTTATAGTTATGTTAGTTAAGATGTTACATGTGTGCCATCATTATTCTGGGAAACTGAGGGAACAAAGGCTGGCTCAGCATAACAAAATAGAGCCTCAGCCTATGTTTCTCAGCTTCACCTCCAGTGGACCAGAAGAATATTCTGCGTAGCAGAATAGACCCTCTCCTTCACTGGCCTGTCTTGATACAAAGACAGAGACAAGGATGAACTTTGTCAGAGGAGAAGCTGACTTCTGTGATGTGTTTGCATCCATGGTGAATGACCATATGTTGATTAATGTGTCTTATTGCTTAGGATTTTTAACCCATTACTATTAAGGTGACACTGCACGTATTTTTCCAAGTTGGATTTTAGTGCTGTACCACATGCTTTCCTCAGATAAAATTCTAATATATCTATATTTTTAATACAATAACCAATAGTTTGGTATTTTTTGTCTCCAGAATACAAGAAAATGTATAATTAAGAGTATGTATTTAAAGTACAATAAACTGTATGTTGGTTATAGTCATCTCAGAGCCATGTATTTGGAAACTGAGTGAATTCAGGGTTTGTACTAAAGAGAATATGTGAATGACATAAAGAAATAGCTTTATACCTACCCTTAAGTGACACTTGGAGAAAAACATAAAACGTAGAAAAACCTCCTGAATATCTTTACAATATATTTTAATATAATTTCAGGACAAAGTATAATTATAATATATTTATTTAATATACTACGGGGCAGAGGCTGCATTATGAGGCCATGGTCTACATAAGTACATGGAAACTCCACTGTACTCCCTTGGTTCATGGGGTTCAACCCAACTCCAGTCTGGAAGTCAAATATGGGAACACAAGTCAGTGCCACTAAATCTTGCTAAGAGACCAGAGTGGCAAGGTTTAAACTTAAATACGTCTAAGCAACCTCCAGATATAAATGCAGATTTAGATACAGGAGAAACAACTGTATGACTGCTGGTTGTAGGCCATATAGACATGTGTTCCCATGTGTCAGGAAGGTTAGTATTGCATGTGAGAAACTAAAGTCCTTATTTCACTGATTTTAATGTTTAAGTTGGGGATAACTACAAAATCCTCCTCTTGTACTTTATTCTGTTCTGGATTCTTAAAATACGCTTTTAGTTTGAAGCCTCCTTGGTTTAAAAGCAAATAAAAATCTCTCTAAGATATTCAGAAACAATAAAAAAGCCGGGAAACAATATCTTAAATAACTTAAAGATGAAACTTCAATCTTCAAACTTTTTTTTTTTGTTTTAAGATTAAAGCACTGTAGCAGCTGAAAAGAGCTGCTGAATCTGATCTTAACTCGCTGGCCAGCGACAGGGACACTTTTGGAGTGACATAATGTGGAGCAAGGGAGGCATGAAGCCCAGTCTTTCAGTTTCTTGAGCAAACCGTGTGCCAGGGAGAAGGCTAAAGCCTGTGTTGTTTTCCACTCACTAAACTAACAAAATGCTAATCAGCTTTGTGGAGAGATTCGTAGTTGATAATGTTACCTCTGTCACTGTGGCACTACTGAAGAGTTATTGAGTATGTTAGCCTGGGCCACTTTAAATTAGATGATTGAAACACTTACATGTGACAATCGCTAACTAAATTGCACCTTACTTTCTTTTAAAACAGATTAAATTTTGTCCATTGGCTAATTTCAGTTCTGTGGCCATTCAAGGCAAGAAAAAGACTGAAGTTAAACTCCTTATTGGGTTGGAACAAATCCTGTGATACAGCTGCAGTTGTATGCCAGACTCTGCTTCATCCCGCTKCTGAACCGCTGTGTAGTTTACAGTGATCGAATTAGTCCTCCAGTACTGGAAACATCCATTTTTGAGTTAATTTTGAATCAAACTGCACAGTCTTCTGTGCTGAATGACAAATCCATCAGTCTTCTCTGCATTCCCCTGGCTTGGGTCTGCTCTCTGCTGTAAGGAAGTATCTGGCCCTCCAGGGAGCTTTTGCAAGCTGTATTCTGCCGTGAGCTGCCTGCTTGCCACCTCTTTTTCTCCCTCCCTCCCCACTCCATCCTCCTGAAGTTTTTTGCAAGCAGAGAATGCTCAATTCCTCTGGGAGAAGTAGCAGCTTCCTCACTTTCCTCTTCCTCTTGGAGATGCCTGCCTGATCCACAGTATGGTAGCCAGGACCAGGTAGAAAGACTATCTTCCTTTCTACTGCCCAGTAGAAAAAATACTTCAACTTTGTTGAAAGGAAAACATACTGTATTTGTACAGGAAACAGATTAAATAGTTAGAGCCACCTTTCCAGAATCTATTAGTGGTCATTGGTTCACCCCTTGCTGACAGCTGTCTGTCCAAACTCTCTGGTAGCAAATCAATCGAAAGGCTTTATCAGCTTTGAGTCCTAGGTTTTATAATGTACTTCTAGAGTGTTTCCATTTAAAATTGTCCATTTTTTAGCTCAGTTGTTACAAGGCAAAATCTGAGTGGCTATCCACTATTAAAGCAAAAGACCGGAACATGATGTGGGGGCTGTCTTTTTTTTTTTTTAAAGAAACAAGTTTTACAGAACTACAGATACTATAGACACTGCACTATTTCTCTAAAAAACCATATTTTTCTCTTCTGACACGCTCTCCTTGTCAGGGTCTTGCTGTGGCAGTGAGCTCTGGTGTGTAAAATTTAGATCAAGACCAAGAGATACAACAAACTACATTTCYGCTATGTTAGCATTCTGGGGGCACAGAAGGTTTTTTGTTTCTTTACGCTTCCTCTCTTTCCCCCTTAGAATCCAAAATCCCAGATTTTTTTTTCTACAGCAGTTCTGCTGAAATCACGGCTGATGTTTTTCCTTAAAGTTCTTAAAAAGTGTGAGAGCCATTCTCATCCACCTCACTCTTCGAGCCTCCTCTTATTTTTCTTCTTACTAAAACTCACTATCTAGTTCCTGGCACATAACCGAAGCTAGCTTAAAATAATACCAAGGTAGTTGAGTGTCTGACAGGAGAATAAATTCATTGTTGAGTTAGGACCTATTTGATTTAAAACAAATGAAATGCCTCTAAATGTAAGAATTGAAAAACATGACATACCTCATACTCTGATCCATTTTATGGTATTCATCCCATAATCCTTTTATTCGGATATGCATGACCTAGGTATTATCAGCAATGGACAGCCTAACACTGCTGTGACTAGGGAATTTAAACTCCACATTTTATTTAACAAAACCTTTTTGTGGATATTGAATGGGATCTGTTACTCTGCTTGCTTAGACTGAAGGTTCAGCGTTGCTGTTTTTAATACTCAATGTTGAACAATGGGGGAAGGAATGAATTTAAAATAGCTAACTTTGTATTTATGATGACTAAGAATACCATTCTGGAGAAATTTGCCTTCTGGTGAGTTTGCAATATTCTTTCAATGAACAGCACAGTTATATTTTTGGAATAACAAGATTAATATGGCGAAAAATACAAATATAATAGGTATTGCATCTTTCTTGTGTTTTGATGGATTGGATTGTCTTGTTCAGTTCAGATTAACTACTAGATTTATTTTTAATTGATGTCAATAAAGATGGTAACTGTGAAGGAGATTCAACTTTATGCTCTGTTTAGATATTAAAACTGTAGTCCTGGTAACACAAACCAGTAGTCACTTAACTGACTTGTCCCATACTGGTGATATTAATATCCTTCTGTGCATTCAGGGAATATTGAGATAAACTGGTCTGTGAGCAGGTATTAATAAAGCCTGCTCTACTATGAATATGTGCCCTATGTCCCAATTTCTGTCTTACCCACTACAATTATTTAATAGAAATCTAATTATCCTGGAGATCACCAGCTCTGCCAGATCTGTTTGAAGTGCACAGAATGGTTGAACAGTATTTGAGTGGGACTGACATACAGCTGACGGGCAACAGCATCATAGGAAGCTTGATTTTCTTAGGAAATGGGCTAAAATAACATTTGAAACAGAAATGAGTCTGAAAGCCAGAACGCACCTGCATCCCAATCAGAAGTTCACCAGGACTTCCTGAGGTGGCCACGTTTCAGGGTTTTGGTTGTTATTGTATAGACATGTAGAGGTTACAAAAGGCATTTTAGTCTTTCCTCGGCTGTAATGAAAATGTGGGCTACTGTATAATTCATTTGGTTCGGGCTCCTCTTCAAAATACTCAACTGGAAAAGAAGCAGTAATCAATTTTAGTGGGGCAAGAAAACCTACACAAATAAAGGGTTTTTCTTTTCTCATTTCTTCAGTCTGAGAATAACTTCTGAACTAAATGTGGTCAGGAATTTTATTACATTTCTGGAAAATTCAAAATCATTAAAAGATAGTACAGAAGTTATCTCTGTCACAGCTTTGAATTAAACACCGGCAGTTTGCATACGGTGCCTGAGAATAGGATTCAGCAAGCTCCCCACACAGAAGGAAGAGAGATACCAAGCAAGGTCCCAAGAAGAAAGCAGCAGTAGCTTAAAATGTACCCCTTTTAGAAACTTCAGAGCCTTCCTCTGGGTTGCAAGGATGCCTTCTTTCACTTAGACTAGCAGGCTTTTTAAGGGAAGCTGGTTAGCCTAAAGTAAAACAGCTTTTAATGACTAATTAATAAATAGGTGATAATATCTCCATTCTCTCTGTGCAAATAAGTCAGCGCTTATCCTCTAATTAGGGTAGCAGAAGGGAAAGTGAGCCTGCATCTCTCAAGACAGTATCATATTTATCAAGGTAGACAGTATTCTACAGGAGGGTGCTCAGTCCCTGCCTTCAAACAGACTGAGAGCTGCTTGGATCTACCTTTTGGAGGAAGAGAGAGAATAAGTACAAATTTGTTCTTTTTTTTTTTTTTTTTTTTTGGAGGTGGGATACATATGTTCAAATTCAGTGAGAGCAGGAAAGTGGCTTTCCTCTCACACTTACCAGATGTACTTGCTCCAGCAAGGGGACATTGGATTAAAAAAATAAAATAAAAGAAAAAGTGGTGGAGGCATCATTGCAAGCATTTTTTCCTCTTTCTTTGACCTTAGTCAAAGGTGTGTGAAGACCACATCCTGGATTGGATCCTTTAACAGAAAACAATGAAGGAATGCCTACATTTGTATCCTGAGAGAGCCATACATGGATTAGGAGCTCAGGTGCTCAGCAAAGCATGCTCCAAAACCAACTAAAGGGAATTTGCATTCTTAAAACATAAGGACTACTTGGGTCATGGGTCTTACAGTGTGGTTTTACAGGTTATAGATTTAGGACCTAGGCATCCATTATAAACCTGTGGAAAAACTGTACTTGCAGTCTCTCAAGCTCTCCCTGCTCTTTTGTTGTTTACTTTAGCAGATGGATAGCAGGACAAGCTACCCAATATCTTCCTGTGATGTAGGATTGCTCATACTGAATGCTTCCTAGCATTCTTCCTTAGTTTTTTTTAGAAGGTCCCATGATAATCCCTAGGAAGTTTCACAGCTGATGGTATCATATTGTTTAGTAAGTTTTTCCTAATACTATACACAAGGTTTTCCTAATTCCTTCCTGTTACGCTTAACTATCTTCTTTTCTATCACTCTTGAGACACTTTGCTTTAGGCTGCATTATTTGCCTGTTCCTGGGGACCTTYTCCTCAAAGAACTACAATGTTAGCATTGTGAGTCACAGCAAGTTTTGCCTCTTTATTAATCTTTTCTACTGATCATGTGTGTTTGGAGTGACTTCTGTCTTTTTTTCTTCCCTCTTTCCTGTTGGTTTTCACAGAACAACTTAATGGAAAGATATCTGCAGTGCTGACCCAACTTGTTAGGGTTAAAAGATACCATCTAAGCATATAGGACTCTTGGGGAATTTGGCAATTTTGCAGATGAAGAAAATAGACTAGGTTCAGGAGRAAGGCATTGTATTCTGAATAATTCGCTTGGAATATTTTTTTCTACTCCAAACTGCAATGCGTTCACTATCAAATTTTTTTTATCCACCTCTGGACACACTATCTAGGCAGCTGCTTTTTTTTTTTTTTTTTTYCTCTGGACATCAGCAGTCAGCCCMCGAGGATGGGATGCTATGTGTGCTATGTGTATATTCTGAAGATGTGAACTACATGACTATATTAGCACTATGCGCAAGCTAACAAGCACAACACCAAAAGGTAGGATGAGTACAGTTTCACAGTTTTGATCAGCTCAGAGCTCAGGGAGAACATTCTTGTATCTAGACAGAAACTTTACTAATCTCCCCGACGTATTACTTCTATTGCAAGCCCTTCAGGGGTGCCTTCTGCTTTGTGTACAGGGCTAAGCACACATCAGTGCTCTGAGTAAATACAGTAGTGGCTGAAAAGAAAAATAACAGCAGGAATTACACATAAACAGATTGTATTCCTGAATATTTTCCTCAGTCTCTAATTTCTGATTAAAGAAATGTCCCATGAATTCCCAAGGGACATGTTTCTTTGCAAGCAGTGACAACCTTTGTAACTGTCAATGTGTAAGAAAAACTTGTGTTGAAAGATGCTGTAAAAAAGCATCAGATGTTCTGTTGCTATAAACCTTGTATTGCTTCAAATTTCCTGTTCCTGAAAGAAATATGTTTGGAGTGGTCTGTAAAATAGTCTTCTTACCTGGAACCATCACCTGTTTCTCATACAAGTCATCATCTTTAATAGATAAACTTTCCATTAAGAGCTAGACAAGGTGCTAGTTTTTCTTGYGGTAGTCAGAAATAAGAACAATAGATGTGTGGGAGAAATTCATCAATTTTGTTAGGAACATCAAGGTGCGTGCCTATCTGAAAT
This sequence comes from Phoebastria nigripes, assembly GCA_035582835.1. Lineage (NCBI taxonomy): Eukaryota > Metazoa > Chordata > Aves > Procellariiformes > Diomedeidae > Phoebastria > Phoebastria nigripes. Next base: position 766,864 of record JAYKAV010000023.1, read on the forward strand.
ATAGACTGTATGGAAACACAAATAGGTTCAGAGAAGGCTCCAAGTATAGAATTATTGACCCTGGAGGATAAGACACAGAATAACCTTCCTAGGCTGTACTTTGTCAATTTTAAGTAGTGTTTGCAAGGTGATTAGTTTAACAGTTTCATCCCCCTCAGCAAAGACCTAATAGTAGATGCATCAGAGCTTTTCCTAAAATTTTTTTCCTATTATAAATTACACCACTGTAAAAGTATATTAATGTTCTATGCATTTACTAATGTTCTGTAAGACAGTATAAATAAGTACAACTGACTGATATAACTCATAAAAGCACATAAATATGTCTGGTTTTCCAATCTGGTTGCTCATTTTCTGATTGTGGGCTCAATTCTGAGACCAACTGGCTGAGCTTTATGGTGTGTCACAATCCTGGAAGTGATGGGGTCCGCAATACTATATCCATGTGTAGGATGAAAGATTAAGTCAGTGGATCACAATGAATCTTTTTTATCTTTGTGAAATATAAATACAATTATCAAAAGATAACTTTTAAGATTTTTTTTTTTTTTTCTTTCACGTAGTGTTAATCATATGTCTGCACTGGGGTATTTTTAAGTCCATGAGGCAAAAAATATTTCTGTTTTCTTCAAAGTGCTTTTGAGCACTTGCCCTAGCCATCTATTCAAGAATAGATTGTCTTCCAGTCAACACAAATATGAAGTCTGTGTCTAGCTGTATTACCAAGCAAGGAAGAACATTTCATCCTATGACACATTCAGTATATATATGTAAGACAATGTCCTAGGAAGTTAGCAATTGAAAGCTGTCCTTTAAGTCTACCACACAATACAAATACGACTTTCGTTTCATGGAATGTGTACATTTGAAACAAGGAAAATAAAATTGCTAAATTCATTTATATGCTGCCATTCAAAGCCTATAATTGAGATAATCAACTTTGAGTCATCATGTTTAAAAAATAAAGCTGCTAGGAATTTTTTTTTTTTTTAAATGGATCATATCTAGGATTTTGGCACAAGCATTTCTCTGATGAAGGAAAGACAGCGTACTGGAAGAGTGGGAGGCAGTGCCTTTTCTGGTAGCCATGCTTGCTTAACCTGGTGAAGGAAGTGCACCCTCCCAGTGACATTGCACTGCTGGCATAAATATGGGCCTTGACGGGTAGAAGTATACTACTAATACTGAGAGGAAGAAGCTAACTTAAATACTCGGCACCCATCAGTGTCTGTTGAATTGAAAGTTATACTTTCATTAATATGGAAATTCTGCATGTTTAATAACACCCCTCCTTTGGATTCTTCAAACCCAACAGCAACAACTCTCAGCAATATATTTTGAAAGTAACTTTAAAATGAAATTTGAAGCAAACAAGATTGTTCAAATCATCTTCTTTGGGAAGATTAGTTTTGGGGAGGGGTATTTTGTTTATACTGTGTTTTCCAGCAAACTACGTCAAAACTTTTCAGTAATGATAGTGATTATGAAAATTTAAGCCTACAAAATCCCTCTGTGAATTCAGTCTATAGTCTTACAGAAGAATGGGACTCCATTTGTTACTGACCTCCAGTTCAAGTACGACTCATTAACCACTACCTTCTGAGCCTGAGTCCAGCTGCTTTTTCACCCAAACAGTAGTCCGCTCGTCAAGGCAGTAACATCCCGACTTGGAGTCAGAGATGCTTGGGAGACCGTGTCAAAAACCTTGATAAAGTAGATGACATTCCTCTGCTCTCTCCTCATCCACAGATCTAATCTTTTGATAAATATTTGGCAATCAGTTTACTCAAGCATGATAAATTTAGTAAATCCACGGTAAATCTATGCTGGTTGTTCCCAGTCATCATCTTCCCCTTCATGTGCCCAGATACGACTTTAGAAAGGATTTGCTCCATGATTTCCCCAGGGGCTGAAGTGAGTCTGAGCAGCTAGTAATCTCCTGGATTGTTTTTAGCCTTTTTTGAAAACGGTCACTACATTTGGGTTTTTCCTGGTCATCGGGGACCTCCCCCAACCTCCAAAACCTTTCAAACTTGATAGTGAACAGCTTCGTCACATCAGCCAGCTCTTTCAGCGCACTTGAATGATACCCATCCATCCCTGTGGACTATGTATGGGCTCAGATTGCTCAGGGGATCCCTGACTCAATTCTCTTCTGTGACTGATAGTAAGGATTATGTAGGGAATAGAATCAAAACTTCAGAGGACTTGAATTAATTGCACTTAGTTGTGCGAGAGTCAAATGCATCCCTTGGACATCAATACTGTATCACTGAGATAGGCACCACTATTTTTGTTTAGTGATGGATGCTAAATGATTATTAAGCCAAAATTTAAATAATCATCTGCAAAGGAATAGTTGTCATTCACAATTTTTTCTCTAAATTAACCAGAAGGACAGGATGGTTCACTTCAAGTCTCTTTAGGAGATCTAAGCTTTACTTACAAGGGTRGGTCTTGAGTTTGGTCTTCCAATATTGCAACAGAGAATGGCCTTGTAGAGGCAGAAGGAAATGTGCTTCTGGGGCATTGGAAATATTCCTTGCGGACGAGGATGCTCCAGTGGGGAGCAGCGATGTGCACTCTCTGGGTGACAGTGGAGCTGACACCAGTCCTGTAAGAACTGCGTCATTCTCCCATCTTTCTCTATCCCTGTATAGTTTGAACATGGTATACTTTTCCCTGAAGTCTACATCAGCCATGCATGAGATTCAGCAAAAAATTCAAGAACAGCATTAGTGTGGGTTAGCCCCATTTTTGGAGTAAAAACTCAAGACCAGCTTGCTTGAAATACTGGTTCTTATGTTCTTTGCTGTGTTACATTTTAGCAAGACCCACAGATATAGAAATAATATATGCTTAAGGCAGACACAGGAAGATGATTTGTAATTCTTTGTAAATCTCATCTTTCTGAATTCAGCCAGTGTTTTATGGATAGCAAGCACAGAGGTAAAACTACCAACCTATGCTTCGCGTCAGACTAACAACTTTGCTCCTGCAAAAACGATTTGCATTTTTAATCATCTGTTAGTTTGTGTCCTACATATTAAGGGCTTGTAGATAAATTATTAAATTGAGAAAATCTAGATAGGCAAATGAACCTCAAAGCAATTATAACACCTGAAGATTTATCAAGTGTAGTGATATTTTTCAGCTATGGAAAGAAATTATCATTAACCATTGTCAAGCACTTGCAGTTTTCTACCATACGGGAACTTCATTCTCCCCTCAGTTTGTTAGCTGATGTAGTGACAAGCTGCGGAGAGATGACAGATTTAGCTAAGGATTGGGAGTCTGAACACCTGTGCAGTGTCATGCATTTAAAAATAGAATGTGACAGCAAAACACATCAACCCCCTAATGTCCAAATGGAAACCACAGGGGTTTTTCCTTCAACTTTTATCCAGAGAAATGGATTTCAATCATCACTGTCCAAGTAAAAATATAAAGCAAAAGCTGTTTTGTTGAGGTCCAAAATAAACAGGAACAAATCTGAGCGGTAGGCACAGCTGCACCAAAAATATTCAGTAATCACCATTTCTTTCTTCTCAGTGATGTTGTGATGGCCTGCATCTTTGAGGGGCACAGATGATTAATGTTCAGTAGCAGCTTCTTCAGGAAGCACTTGCTGGCGGGTTAGAAGAGGACCGTCGACTAAAGCTACTTTGCATGCCTTGACTTCTGTATGACTCGTTCAACCCTCCAATGAAGCTAACAGAAAACAACCAAAACATTTTTTGTTTTGTATAATCTTCTCTATGGGAGAAAAAAGCATAAACCAAGGGCAGAAAGATAAAAACAATCTTGCTTGATTAGTGGGTTAGATTTGCACGTTATGCTCTCCTCTGAAGGAGCTGATGTCATTGAAGTATTTGAATATCTCTACTTCCCATCTCCCTTAATGGTATCCTTGAAAAGTTAATCAAAACTAAAGCATGTAATCTTTTTTTTTTTTTCTTTTTTCACAGAGGGGACAAGGTGTCCCAGTCTGTCTGAGATGCTAAGCCCGCTGCAGTCCCCGCTGGCTGCCAGCATGCTCTGCTCTCCTCTAGGGCTGAGCACAATTACGGGGCAGCACCGTGGGCTGGCAATGAACCCAGTCCATCCCCCTTTTCCCATTACAGAGCGCTAATCTTCCAGCATGTGCTCTTTCTTCAGCGCAACCTTTGTTTTCAAAGGTCGCACGTTTTTTCTTCACATTGGGTGCAGTAATTCTGAGAGGAGTTTTTGGCCTCTCTTTTCTATTGCAGCCTTATTAATCATGTTAAAAAGGACGTTTATTYGATGTTTTGGGACAACAGTTTTATGTGATTGTGTGATGGGGAATTAAGGAAGGTCCATATTTAGCTCTTCTGTGCTCTCATTTATGTATGAGAAGGACAGAAATTGACTTTAAACTCAGATAAGAATTAGCATTTTGGATGATAAAAGCTATCACACATGAATGGGTTGCTTCTTAAAATCGATGAAATAAATTAGACTCCCTGTTTAGGAGCATCTGGCACCCTTAGAACTTAGTTCATATAATGATATCTCTGTTTATTAAAAAGAATTATGTAACAATATGGTTGATTTATTTCAAGATGATTGGCTTAGCAACTTAATTGGACTATGCAGTATACCAGAGCAAAAAAAATAATTTAATTAGCTCATTCATTTGTGGATGACTGGAAGCACTACACATCATGCTCGGCTTCTTTAAAGATGTGCAGCCATTTGATCCTGCAAGGAACCAAACCTTTTCAGCTTCCATAGAAACCGCCTTCGCACCTACAGGACCATCAGCACCACGCTGATGTTCAGGCATTGGGCCCCAGTTGAAGCCCACGGAAACCAGCAAGAAGTTTCCTTTGACTCCAAAGAGCACTCGATGACTCCTTGCAGATGAAGGAACCTTCCTGGAGAAACAGCAAGACAAAAACGTGCCTTGAAGAATAAAGCCAGTTTTCCCCCACTGTGGTCTGTCTTCCCTTGAGCTGAAACTCCCACCTGCCAACTCCCAGAAACTATTAACATACCAGAAAATTAGCAGGCTGTATCCAAGTTTTATATTCATCCTGGTGTAAAGTTTTATTTCCTCTRTTTCCAGGGTGACTACTTATACATAACAAACATGCTCTTGCAACACCATTTGATTGCTTTACAAGGTTACCACCTCTCAGCTGAGATAGAACAGTAATTTTTTTTTTTTTAATTATTATTATTATTGGTGAACCTCTTAGTAACACAAAAATAACAGGGTTATTTATTGAAATGTGTTCAAATTACTTAATATCCAAATAGTATTTTCAGAGTAGTATTTGACAGTGGTTCAAATAACTTTCAAGATCCGTCTACTTTATTTCAGTTCCAAATGCAGCTGCTTGTCAGCCAAGAGACTGCTGTCTTGGGGGCAAATTCCACTTAAGTGGAGTTAATCACATCAGCATAAGTTGTTTCTATACTCTAGTTTTACACCAATTTAAATAAAATTAGAGGTTTGGATGTTGATTTCTCTTGTGTTGTTAACTTAAGATACTCTGAGTCCCAGATGATTTCTTTTTCCATTTCGATAATTGAACGCCAAACTCCCCACTTCTCTCCCACCCCCCAAAGCACACAGAAAACAAGCAAAAACCTAAATTAAAACCAGAGTAAGGTTTTGACTTAAAACATAAAAGAAGAAATAGGGCTGAAATTCCATACTTATCGTACYCTGTTGTACCTAGATACTGCTGCACATCTGGTATGTGAGATAATGCACTGTTTAGAGACTGTGTTACGAACACAGAAAATTGGAAATGAGTTTAAAGTCTTAACGCTACATTTCTTTACTACTGGGAGCAAGTAAGGCCCTGTTTTTCACTCTTTTTGTAGGTTGTGTGATTTGATTCCCTCTGTTTGTTTGCTCTGTAAATAATATAGGTATGAAGGAAGTCAGAAAAGGAATGGTTCTGTAAGAAATATTTTGTGCAGCACAGCTGAGATGGTTTTTTTATAAATTCCCAGATTGTATACCAAGGTTTAATTATAATATTAGCCACAGCAAAAAATAAGAGATGCTCAGTTGAAGCCATGGGTGGAGCAATAAAAACCACATGTATCTTGTTCAGTCATGTATCATGCAATATAAATAATTAAAACCAAAGGCAGTGGTTAGGCATTCTTGACCTGCAACAGAGTATATTCTCTCAGGACTACCTGGTGTTATAGTTCGCTTTTGTCACGATCGCACATATCAGTTATTTGCATGAGTCTAGCCTGTAGCTGTCAGAGGGGAGAAGTTAAATCTGCAGCCAACATGCTTTCCAGTTACTTCTCACTGAAACTCGTGGATGGCTGCATGGGTCTGATTTCTGGTAGGGAATGTTTTCTTCATACATTCACGCAAAACGCAAGATTTTTGTTACAAAAAATGACCTGGGTGTAGTACATTTATCTTTGGACTTAATGTACAGGAAATCAAGTATGTCTCTAAATGTAGAACATCAGACTTCATCTGACCTTTTAGTACTTACATTCTTCCAAATTAAATGCTTTCTCTCGGTTTTGCGTGTGCATGCCTGAATGCCCATTCACCGATAGTGGGGAATGAGAGGGTTTCCATGACAAGCCGGGACACAGAAGAGGAGACTGGCTGTCTTTAATGCAAAGCCTGGTATTAGTGACATGCTCCCAACGTACAGCACCAGGCGGGATGGCACCGGGGAGGAATACAACCAGCAGGGAAGCTGTTGGCATGTGGCCGACCCCCTGTTCCTGAATGCAGACCTGAGAGGTAGCAGCTCTCGTACCTTGAGAAGAGAGGAACAGTGGTGGGAACATCATGGTCTGGCTACGAGGCTGGGAAAGCAGCATCCTCAACCGGAGAGAGGAGCAAACCAGCAGGGTAGTGACCTCTCTTCCTCCCTCGAATCTGTGCTACGTTTGTCTTGTGTAGTGACCATGAAGACAAGGGGAGAAAAAGCAGCTAAGTGAAGCATGCCGTTGGCACCCCAGAGGAAACATCTCCTCCTGCGTATTGAGCAGCAGTGAAGTGCACATCAAAATTGTTTAGACATTTTTGTCCATATTCAGCTATCAGAATTTTGGCTGAAATTCAGCTGAGCCCTAAGCAAAGTCGAACACAAGCCACATACATCTTATCTACATTAATGAGGTGTTGCCCTTTGCTGACTGGAAGGAAATCTGCCAAGATTTTCTTTTCTGGAGCATGATTTGGAAATACCAACTCTCTGTTCAGTGAAATAATGTATTCAAGCTTCTTGTTCTCTGAATGTAGGTGATAATAATCCTTGTTTCTCACTGCAAGTCCAGCTGTCCTGCTCTCCTCCATGCATGGCTTGTGGACAGCAAGAAGCTGCTACGCCTCGAACAGAAGCTGGAAGGTTCCTTGCTTCAACCCCAGCCAAGATGAACAGGCAAACCAGATTTATTTACAAATTTCTGAACCAAAATCCGTAGCACACTAGAGTGCATATACTCTGGCTAATTTGGTGGTCATGCCTGGTCCAGATTAAGTTTGTACCGGTGGGTGATCGAGGCACAGAGGGAACTGGCATGGGGCTGTGCTCCCTTCATCCTTATCCCTGCAGCATTGCAGGCAGGTAGGACAGACAAACAAGTCCTTCCTGAAATGGTTCATCACAAGCAACTGGCACTTTCATAGATACCAGAAGTTGTAATGTTATTTGATGTAACACAGTTTATTGGCCTGATCATGGAGACTCAGAGATATATAAAATCACATTTTTATTACTGATTCAGTCATGCACATACATATTTATAGACTTCAGAAAATCTTTGTAATTGATCACTTAGAGCAGCACATTCAATTTTAATACAAGGGATTACTTGCTGTCCCTGTAGAACCACCTTTTGTATCCACAGGAGGCTGTTTAAAACATTTACAACAGAGTTGCTTTTTTGTCTGTCATATGCTTATTACCAACTTTGGTCTAGGCAGCAGTTGCGTTTAGATTTGTTTCCTTCTTTGATCTCCACAATCTGTATGAAAACACGCATTAGAAACAAGGAGGAATGTGTGACTTTTTAAGCCTGACTTCAGTTACACATCACCAGTTTTTGTACCTTCTGCTTATCAGCTCGCATCTCATATCTCTTGCTTTAAAAACCTGTTCTTCCTAACCCCAATTTGTTTGGCTTTTGAGATTACGCATGCCACTTGTTAGCATTCAGTCCCAAACCCWTTCATAAATTGTGGTTAGTTTTTTTGTACAGACTCAGAATTTGGCTACTTAATTAGAAAGACCTTATTTTGTATTAAACCCTTTCAGACAGTGCATGAATTAAGCAGTGAATCTGTAAGTCTTATTTGCAATTATGGATTCTTCAGAACTGGCTCGTTCTGCTTTTTAAAAAGTAGTGAGAACTGATTACTGCAGAGTGGCTATCTTCAGAGTAAATCCTAAATTAGCAAACTCCATTTTGGAAGCAAATTCATTACCTGCCAGAGAGCTCAAGACTGTGGTCAACTGAAAAAGAAAAATCCCCGAAGAAATTTGAACACTGAGGTGCAAAAGGAACACTTTGGTTTTGTTATCGCACATGGTCAAGTCCAGGAGCAGGAAAGAGAGTCAAAGGGGTTGTTAACAGAGGAATGTGGATAATGTAGGCATTATCTAAACTTTTGGGGAAAAAAAGGTCTGCTGTGAGTGAAGTCAACAAAGTCAACAGAGCCGAGATTTCTCACTGAATGCTTATCCAAACTGACCTCATATTTAGGCCTTTGGAGGTTTTGCAGTCAAAGGTTTGGGATACTGTTTGCTGTTACAACACATGGATCCACTGAAATTTGCATTCCAATTTGCATTATTTATGGTAACACAGGGAGGGCTTTTTAAGGTTATGCTTTTATATAGCCTTGCCTCTAAAACACCTTTAGTATGCATCCAAAGAGAACGCTTCCTGCTGTCTTGTTTCTAGGATTGTACATTTTCTAGGGTATACGTTTTAGACGTGTGTGCCTTAAAAGCAATGTGCTAGAGTCCCATTTCCCCCACCCCCAGTCCTCCAGCGGGTGATTTATCTGCCTTTAGAGCTTGTTTCACCAAGTGCAAGCACCCTGCTAGTACAGTTCTTTTATACAACCTGAAAATGTTATTCTTTATATGCCAATTGAAATATATCAAATGCATCGTGGGACGAGACCAAATTAATACTTGGGGTTATGTGCAGTAATTCACAATAAAAGAACGATTGAAAGATGTAAAGATGCGTTGAATGTATTCCCTTTTTGTTTGAARCAGATACAGCATATGTGGAGCAAATAGGTTTGAAATTATATTTTTATATGCAAATGACAGCAATTTGTATTAACTCCTATTGTGCTAGAACATAACATTTTCATCTGATGTAAGCCTTTCTTTCTTCAGATCCTTTTTCTGTTCTTCCAGTGCATGTACAAAGATCCTAGATATTAAATATCTCTGTAAATTACTGAAAAGGAACAAGCTAGGCACGTGTTGTGACATTCTTCCAGTCGAATTGGATATCAAACTCATCTCTTCTCCCTTTTTTAAACCCAAGTCATGGATTTATTATATCAGGACAGACGACTAACAAACTTCTACTTAAACCCTGTTAAAACTTACATAGTGACTGGACTTCAAATTTGGACCTCATCATTTTTTAAGTGTCTCAAACCTATCATTTCATTTTGGAATTAACATTTCATGTACCTAGCACTAGTCTTGAATGGGACTAATTGTGGTTTGTTTGTTTGTTTGTTTGTTTTCTTTAAAAAATTAATCAAAAAAGCCAAGTTTTTAAATTGATAAATAGCTAAAAAAAGGTTAAGGAAAATGTTTCTATTTCAGGAAGCTTTTAATTTAGAAAGGATTTGACCAACTAATTTCAAACTGTTCCCCAAATCTTCAAAGCACAAACAAATTCAGGCTGAAAGGAATTCTGTTTTTCCTCTTCTTGGGGACATAAAAGATGGCTGAATAAATTAAAAGGGATTAAAATTGGATTTCAATAGGACTTTACAGTATGAAGTCACTGTTACCATACCATTATGCAGCGCACAATGGCTGCAGGCATGGCTTGCTGCTGCTAGGCAAAGGCTAATATTGTTTCACCTTAAAACTTAATAATAAGGCAGCTTCGGTCAATTATTTTCTCTTCTTTAAGAGAGTAATTCGTTTAGGAAAGCAGCATGCATGCATGTGTGTAGGCAGCAATAAAATATCTCGAAGTGCCCCAATGTGCTACCTCATGCTAAGTGGTTTGAAAAGGAAAAAGATCTTAATTTAATTTRGAGAACTGCCGTAGTCTTTCACGCATACTGCGAGGAGGAGAGAAGCTGTGAGCCAGCACGCCACTGCTCGCCCGGCAGGCGCGAGGGCAGGCAGCTCCCAGCCCAACCCCAGCTTCCAYACCCGGCTGCATGGCGTGAAGAAAGACAAACCTCAGCCCTGCCTTCAGCCCGAATCGGTGCGATGGAGTCGTCTCTGCCAGAGCAGGCAGGGAAAGGCAGCAAGAAGGGGCTGCTCAGTACCCCCCAGCAAGGGACGGGTGTTCGGCACAGTCCTGGGAAGGCTACATCCCGGTGCTAGCCAGGCTTTTCCCAAAGGGCCTCCACTTCATTGAAAAGACCTAAGTGGACGAGCTTGTCCCTGACGTGTGACCCTCATATCCGCCTACCGCGCTTCTGAAGCAGCCTCGTCCTGGGCGTTTGTACCCCTTCCCTCCCCAGGCAACCTAACCCACAACACATAGCATTTCTTGTCGAGCGGTAGGTCATCTTTTTCCTCTGTATTGGTAGCAATCCAGCGTACTCTTGTTAATTCCCACACGTTTCTATTGCAAAGCTTTGAAGCAGAAATATTTTTCTTAGGGACATACCAAGAACGTATGGAGCAGCTCCTACAGTTAGCAGCGGCTTAGGTCTGAGTGTCCCGCTCCTGGTGCATTAACAAAAGCGCGCAGGGGAAGCAGGATTTCCAGGAAGGAACATCATGCTTGAAGTAAACAACAAAATATGTTTTCTGGAAGAAAGCTTTGCACTTGAGATTACTAGTGATTCCCCCCCATCATTGCCCAGCTGATAGACTCTTGGATACATCCACACACATTCTTCAAATAGCAGGAGAATTCAGGAGGAATCGCCAAGAGTCACTGCRTAACCCCAGTTAACAGGTTCTTTGGCAGAGGGGTATCGCCCAGGGACTTGGGGTGACCACAGCTTTCCAAGATGTCAGCGCAGAAAGCACTTGTGGCAGCCCTTTTCAACTGGGAGCTTTGCATGCTGAGCTCTGTGGTGTCCCTAAGCTGTGCTTAAACCACGGTAAGAMAGTGATGCGAGTTGTGCTCAGCCAGGGACATGGCAGCCCTCCGTGGGTACCACCTCGAGCCGGCTTGGCACCGCACGGCACTGCAGCCACGCAGCGTGTCCTACCACTCCTCCCGCAGGAGCTAGGAGTGGTGCCAGGAAAATATCTGCATTTTTTTATTCTTGAAACTGAGCATTCCCTCCCTAACCCAACAGAGAGTTATACACCCTCTGACAAGATGCACTTAATAGTGAAAGCAGAGATAAAGTTCAGAAGCTTGGAATTTGTTTCAGCTCATTCTCCCCTTGCTACAGTTGTCTCCCATTAAAGACAGCAGCGTTTGCAAGCACACGGTATCTTCCAGGAATGGGCTCTTTATCTCTATCACGTCAGTGACAGGTTGTTAGGAAATGCAGCCTGCAGTGAAGCAACACAAAAATCTTATGCCTTATTTAAATAATGGTGTTCATTGCCTATTAAAATGTAACTTCTTGCTTTAAAATAGGATTAATTAAAATGTACAAGAATGCAATTCAGTTACATTTTATGCTTCAGCCCAGTGCATACTTTTCATAACTCATTCCCAGAAGTAATATTCAGGGCAGCACGGCATTCTCAGTTCTGCCATTAAAAGCACAAATGACTATAAAACCTGTTCTTTTCAAAAACTTGGCTCAAGTATCACCATTGTTAGATTTTTTCATAACATATTACTTCGGTCTTTACTGTTGTGCAAGATAATTGTATCAGTGATCTAACTTTTGACAGTATCCAAAGTGGCTGAAAATAGTTTGCTGCAGCACCTTTGTCTTTTAAAGGCCATTTGGGGCTTGTTATTTTAATCCTTGTGCAGCCTGATTTATCACTTCAAACATCTGTCAGCTGTGCTTTGTCTTGAAATTGATAGTGATAGTGTTACTGATTTTCAACAGCAGCTGTTAGAGGTTCATTAGTTAGACTCTCAAAGGGAGTAGATAACTGTAATATTTTTTTTGTTAATCGTCTCTTACGTGTTGTAATAATACAGAGCTTGAAATCTGCTAGAAATGCACAGTTTCTCTCCATTTCTAACTTGTCAGAAGCATCCTTTTATTCATTTAATCTGGCTCAATTATTAAAACTCTCTGCCTCTTAATGCAGTAAAAAATTGAATAATGGCACGTGAGTAGTGAGATAGAAAATCAGCCTTTGCTGTGTCGTACTTAGCGTGGAGGGAGGTCACTCAGAGACTTGGAGTTCACATCCAAATATGAATCAACTCCAAAGAGGAGATTAAGGGCTGTTCCGTAATTGATTTTTAATTTAAAATTTACAAGGCGTACAAAACCTCGATGACAACTTCAGTAAAATCAGGTTCATTTCTAACAGATACAGCAGTTTTCTGTTAATGCATTTGCCCTACCACCCAACATAGTCTTAATGGTTAACTATGATTCTTAAAACATTTCCCCAAAAAATCCTCACAAGCCTGCCTCTAGCTGAGTGCCACAGTGACTCCTGCTAGGAGCTTCGAGGCACCCGAGCATCTGTGAACTCTCCTGCAGCTAAGAGCGTATCAGTGCTACCGCTGGTTCAACCGGCAGTGCTCACCAACAGATAATTACAGTTTGAAATTAGTATTTTAATGAACTGATCTCAGCAAATATAAAGCAAAATCTCCCAGGCATTAAAGAAATAAGCGGGAGGGAAAATTATTAACTGTAAAGTTCAACAGACGGATGGTCAGCAGGTGCTGTCTTGGCAAAGGAGTTGAGCGTTCCTGTTTCAATTTGCGGTAAGAGGAGGCTTGTTCAGGTTTTGGTCCTGCAAGCTGCTGAGCAGTGTCTGCGAGTGGCACGGTGACTTCAGTGGAGATGATTGAAAACATCTGGGGCATCTCTCAAGCTTTCCAGGTGAATAGAAATGTCTTCTAAAAATAACCAAATGCCAGATCTTCATCCTAAAAGCACAAGTCTCAGTCCCATAAGACGATACATGTGTCCATAGCACCAGTGAAGCTCAATGCAAAATAGATTGCAAGAGTGCAGCCTGAATTTCAAGGAAATGTACACAGTGACTCAAAAAGCACCTGAAAATCAGTTCCTTTTTATATGTTGTCAGAGCATGAATTGTGTTTTCTTCTTAAAGATGGATAACTACCTTGATCTGGTTTGCATCAGGCACCATGGTCATGCCAGGTCTAGGGAGAGGGTTGTGTAGAGAGCAGAAACGAACAGCTAGAGGTACCTGCTTGAAGACCCCTGCCAAAGGAACTGTTCCCCACACCACAGCCTTGACCTGCACTCGGACGGCCAGAAGACACAAGCCATCGCCAAACAGGAACCCACGCGCTCAGCTCACGTTTCATCTTCTCCCTTCCAGTTACCAGGGTTAGAAACTATTCTTGAAATAAATGCACGTTGATTTTTGAAGTCAGAGTTTCAGCTTTTAGCCGTCTATCTTCAGAAGTCCTTCAGAAGTCCCACCTAGCTAGATTATTCCATTAGTATTTCACAGACTTGGTGACCTTTTTATTTTATTTGCTGAAGGACAGGCTATCTCTAACACAGTTCAAGACACTGCGTAGACAGTCAGGCGGATCACTGACCCTGACAGCATTCCCTTGTCTGTCCTGTTATGAACCAAACATTCTTCTTGAATGTTTAATATATTTTTATATGTGTGTTTATATATATAAACTAAGATTTCTATATCTATCATAATGAAATTCAATATTTTTGTACAAGACTTTTTTTGAGATCATTCACAGAATGGTTTACATTTCTGTTACCTCTCCACACTTCAAAAAGAGCTGGATGCCTCATATATAGCAAAGAGAAAAACTACTCAGTAGTATCAGACCAAATTATAAGAGTCGTTCCTCTACAAACATACAAATAAGATACCTATTTTCTATCTCACGGATCTCTGTTTTAGATTTAGGGGGGGAAAAAACCAAACAAGTAGAAAGAGGTGAAGTCTTCAAGAGTAGAATTTGTGCACATTTTTTGGCAAGAAGCATTTCTCAGAACAAATTTTCTGTTCTCTCAACAAAAAGATAGGTCAATTCAATGCATGGATATCATTTAAAAGATATCTGTGCTCTAAGCAATTTATCTAATTGAGGCTGGAGGGAACACTTCAGATAACCTAAAACTACTCATCAGGGTTGTGGGAAAGACGGCACATGCTTTCCACAAATACGTTTTCAAAAAAGGAAATCCTTGCAGGCTTTATTTTTAATTTTCACTCTTTTCTTCTGCTKCTTCTTCCTCCCAATTTTGTTTCTTTACTGAAGTGCTGTTTTAGTAAAACACTATTTTGCTTTCTCACAAAAATTGGAGAATTTTAAAGTGATTTTTTTTCTGTAAAATATTATACTGAGTTTGAAGTATCTGTTTTGGTTAAAAAGATACTTGCAATGAAATCGTAGCCTGAATTAGAACTTCTCCCAACATACCCCTTCGGTTTAGATCCGTATTTTTGTCTGTGGGTTATTTGAATGTTACCATCTCATATTCTCATTAAAGTAAAGATTTCTACCTGTTACCTTCCCTAGCCTTTAAGTATGTACAGATGTAGATAGAGATCTTCCTCTCTCAGATCTTTTGAGGAAAAATGGCAAAGCACCTTTCAGCAGTGCGCCGTGAACCACACTTCATTAGCTTCCCATACGCCTGCCGTGAGAGCAGAAGAGGAACTTGCCATATTATAGGATGGAAAAATAGTGCTGAGTCGCACATTGGCTTTCATGTTTCCAATTTATGTTTTCTGACTTACCTTCTGTGACAGTTTGAAACTCCTGAAAGGCAAAAGGCTGAAAAGTGAGAGAAAGCTTCAGGCTTGCCCTTATTGTCATGTCTCTTTCAGGTATTTAAGTGTGTACTTGTGTTTAGCAGTATTAGTTGACTTTCAGACAATGATATGTCAGAAAGTATTAATATTCACAATTAATGTATTGATATATAGTTTTATTCTGTCATTCCTCATTTTCCTTCTGTCACTTTCCTATTACACCGCTCTGACACTTTCCCAGCGATGCTGAAGAGCGATGGCTTTGGAGGAAGCCCCATCACCACTCACTGATAGCAGGATGCAGTACAGCAATGATCGGCTTCCCTTCTGTCAGCKGGGATGCTAGTACAGCATCCCTCTGCAGGGGGGGAATTTCTTTGTAGGATTCATTTACAAGCAGAAAATTTAATGGGCTGCAAGGTTCGATCATGAAGGCTTTTTTTCCTGCTGCAGCAGCTTGTCATTTTGGTTTTAACTACAGGAGACAGGACAAAATTGTTAAAGCAATCCAATTATATTAGCTATTGAACAGGGGATTTCTGTCCACCTTCTCCGAGTGAAAGAAAGTAGAAATAGCTGCGTTAGCCTTTAAAATTTTCCAAATTGCAACCTCCCTAACATGACCAGGGGACTTTGAGAAGTCTGGGTATTCTGCCACCGTCCAGCTATAGTTCAGCACTTCTGACAATCCACCCCCTGCTCTGCAGTTTCCCCCCGTAAACGCTATCTTTGCTGAAATTAGCACAGTGAACCCCATAGTCCCTCTTTTTGATCCATTTTAAAATGAGGCAGAAATCAAGCAGGTGAACTCTGAATTTCTGACTTGATTTTATCTTTGCACCAGAGTATTTCAAAGAGTCTGGCATCGCCCAAAGGAGAGAGAAAGCCAGTCACAATGACTAGCTGGTATTTATTTATTTACGGTTTAGCAAGGGAGAGGTGGTACAAGTGTAGGAAAGCGTTCCGGGTGCCTGGAGAGCAAGGGCATCCTCAGTTACAAGGTTCAGCCTCTCTTCTGAATATTCACATCCCACCACCCCCATTAGCATGGGTAAATGGCAACAGCAATTTCTGTGGAGTCTCTTCATTTACGTGGGGAAATAATTAATTCCCAGCTTTTGACAAATGCGTAACGAAACCGGGGTTGCTCAACTAATCGAGCTAATGGGCAGGACCGTCAGTATTATTCAGGTCCCACTTTTACCAGCATGCTGCTTGCACCTCTCCTCTCTTCCAGGCTGCAAAATGCAAGCCCTGCTTCCAGAGCCGCATAGGACACAAAGACCCTGCTCTCAACCTCCAGTTGAGATGTCTTTTTTCATTTCTTTGGTTTTTTGAAGTTCTGACAAAAGTACGTCCCTGCTCACTCTGTTCCTTCCCACCTGCCCAGTGCTCGGAGGACTATATGCAACACGGATGGCTCACGGGCTCCCCATGGGTCAGACCAGGCTGCCACGCAGGTAGTTAGCATCACCAGGACCTGGGGAGCACCATCGGCAGCCTGCAGCTCCCCGGGCTGGCTGCCCATCGGCCACCCGCCGGGGAGGGGACGGTCACCATGAGCACCTCGGGGTCCCTCATCAACTGCACCGTAACCACGGCAGAAAAATTTGGCTCAGGAAGTAAAGCAAGCAGCCAAATATGCGGCCATGTTTTAGCAGTCCCTTCATCTCAAATATTTCAAGTCCTTTTTGTACTTTCTTCATAACTGAAATAAACCACAGAAGTTAGTTGTATTTCTTTGGAGCTCTCTTGTTATTTTCCCAGTGTGAGCGCCACATACCCTGCTGTCAGGCCCTCAGGTATTCATACACACTTTTTATTACAAAAACAATTTCTAATAAGTAGCTTATATCAACTCCTCTATACTTATCTAATTTAAAACACACCTTCTGAGAAAAAACACAAACTCCAAACCGTGGCAGGATGTTACATGCTGCCTACAAAGCAGTGTGCGCGCTCCAGTTTCACTTGCTGCAGCTACCGTTGTCTAATTYCCATTGGCACGGGGGCTAGTTGGCTGGGAGCTGCAGCTGATTGCAAAGTCAGGAGGAGGAGGAGGAGGAATCAGTGCAAATCTTAGGACCTGTCTGGAAATGAAAGATTTTTCATTCAGTGCAAAACAACAACTTGTTTCTTGGGGCAGGCTGACCTGCACAATTCTGTTTTCTTAAGGGAAATCCAAAAGCTTCCCCCGCAGAATTTTTGGAAGAAGGGATCAAAAATCAAAAATTTCCAAGCAAAAACCTGAGCATGCGTTTGAGCAGCTGAAGATCGAGGCATCCTTAAGGATTTTTCTGCGTGGTAACCCAACTTGTTAATTCACAGCTTTCATTCATAGCAAAAGCTGCAGTGGTAAATGAAAGTTAATCCACCTTACCATTATGAAAGCACACAGGCTTATAACATCCTGAAAAATAAGGCTGTGACTAGATGGAACAAACATGGCTCTCTTATACAGTCCCCCTAAAAGAAGATGTTGCTTAATTCCTGAATTCCTTGAAGCATTCCTCACAGCAATCACATCTGCTGCCATAAAACGATCACGGCCTCTGCCTTTGGGAAAAACGTATCTAATAATCAGTAAAGTTCAAGCTCAGCTTGTTGTGATGAATTATTAGAACCCGTCATCATTTTCTTGCAAAAAAAAAAAAAAAGGGCTATAATGGAACACAATTTTATGATTTTCCATTTAATTGATGATGGGCTGAGTTTTTATTAATCTTTCTGGGCTCCAGTGTAAGATGCTGAAAAAGCTAATATGAGATCATTGCATTTGGTTAATGTGTGTGCTTTGCAAAATTGATAAGGCCTGTCAAGACATAAATTATTTAAAATTTGATAAATGTGTTGAAATCATTGAATTTTCAAACAGACAAAGCAGAGCTATTTCTCTTCCCCCCCACCCCCTTCAAACTGAGGTTTTTGTGCAGCCGCTCAATGATGCTGCGTTACCCTTGCAGCACAGGGCTTGTAAGGTACCGAAATTAGCACGAGGAAGCCAGAGAAGTATCCTGTGCTGCTGCAGCAGTGACACGAATATAAACCCATGAGATACAGCACCAGGGATGGAAGTAGCAGAGAGTGCAGAGGCCACTGGAAGCCTCCCAGTATGAGTTTTTCACTGGTGAAACTGCAGGGGGGAGGGGGGGGGAGGAGGTTACTGAGTACCACCTCCCTCCTACCACCCCTTCCTATCCATCKGTGGGATAAAAAGCTCAGAGCAGCACCAGTGAGCAGCCAAATGGTGCTTCAGAGCTGTTTATCCCAACAGACCTATTTATTTCAGCTAATTGCCGAGAGTTTTTAAATGATTCCTGGCAGGGGTGAAGCTATAGAAATGATTGCTGGTGATTGATGAATAACCTGGATAAAATTCCCAAAGCATCAAAACAATTAACTCTTGCATGGGTACACCTGCTTGTATTTAGTGCCTTGCCCACAGAGAAAGGTGTGGGAGCCACTTCCAGATGAACTCAAATTTATTTGGGCAAATAGAGAAAATACAGCATTTACTGATACCAGTGTCTCATTAACACAGGCTCACTTCTCAAGAATAGTTCACAGGGAACGTTATTTAACCCTGTGCTGCTCTACCATGGTCAGGATCATTCATGGAAGAGAAAGGTTTTGAAGAGCAATCACAATCTTTCAGAGAAGTGCACAGGAAGAACCAATGGTTTGAAGTTTAAAACTACATAAATATAAAACCCCATCATACTTTGGGTTGAGCTCTTCTTGTGGTTAATGTAGCAAAAGAAAAGAGGAAGGCATGTTGTGGATTCTGAGCATCTTGATGGGTCCAAGATTATGTTTCTTACTGGAAAATACCCACAGTCTAATGGAAATTTTAGGGTAACGGGGTGACATTTTACAGCCTCTGTAATACGGAAAAAGATTAGGTGATTTCTTCTGTTTGGAAATTGATGGTTTGGAGGGAATGGGAAAATGCAGGTGCAGCAGAGGAGAACTACAGCAAGAGCCATCTATTTAAATGTATACACTAACTTCCCTAAGCTAGTATTTTTCAAATACCTTACCAGTAATATTTTCCACTATAGAGAAGCATTATACTGAAAGGGGAAGATGCTGAGGAAGTCATTTTTTCCAGCATGTACTGCATTCTTCTAATACAGGTTTTTTTATTTTCCGGAAATTGCTAACCAACGTGAATAAACAGCTGAACAAAGATCATCGGCCCATCCTTGCTAATAGCAAAAAGCTGTCATCAAGTGAAGGGCCTTTGCAATGTATAGAGGAAAACGATGCATTAGAGTTCAGTTCTCTTATATTGCAGAAAGCTTTATTCAAAATCGAAAAACATCTGCACACGCACAAAGAAGGTTTTACATTAAAAAACACAAATATTATTCACATTTCTGAACAATGCGCTCTCATTCCTGCTCCTGCGCTGGGCACTGAGCAGAACCAGGCGGTTCTTTGTTAGACACCTTTTTACTGAACATTTGCAAAACGCAACAAATGTACTACCCAGAGCCTGCAAAGTCCCCTTCCCTGCAACCGACTGAGCTGACAACTCTGTCAGCCTCTGAATCGCGTTCCTACAATGAAATCAGTGAAACAAGACAGCAGGAGGATGAAGCAGAGTCAAGAATTAAGGCTGGGCAAGACTGGAGAATCCTCCAGTTTGCAAACTATTTCAAAGAGGAGGAGGAAAAAATTACTCAGGTTAAGTGTAAGGTACAACTTTCAACAGTGGCTAGTGATTGCTATCTAGGCCTTAAACAGGAATATTACATCCTAATAATGCAACATATTAATGATTTCGTGTTCCCATATTATGAAAGCTGTTTCGCTGCCACATGAAATAGTCCACGTCACTGTAGCTCCAGGGACATGTTTCATTATCTTATGAGTACACCTCATTCGGTGTAACACATAGATAATTAAAAGTAGTAGTAGTTTAGCACGATGCAACTCTGCAATTCCACCATCGTGGTTTTGAAATAATCGTGCCCTAATACCTTATCGATGTGACAAACCCACCTGGTTTAGCATGCATTAATGTTTCCCACCCTTCAGCCATCCCCGAACCTACATATGTCTACTTTTTATATCAGTCTTCTGAAAAAAGCAGTTCAGAAAGCAATGCTCCGCTATCTCATTTGAAGTGAGAGCCCCCTGAAGAGACATACGTTGAGTATTACCAGTAACACATGACTCAATGCCCTCTAGATCTCTTCATAAAAGGAGAGGGGAGAAAAGCCAAAGAGCCATTGCACAGATTTCAATAAACATTGCAAAAGAAAAGTAGCCCAGAAGGACAATTGTGCATGTTCCTGTGTCCTTGCCAGAGGACAGTCAGAGCTGGGTGCGGACACAAGTGAAGTTAGAAACTCCTGTGAACCAGGCAGCTTTGTTTCTATGTATTTCTCCTTAAAATTTCCAACCACGATTCCCTCCGGCTCAGTTGCTAACAGCAATACCAACTATAGGTGTCCATGGTCACTATATGAGTGGTCATTAGCATTTTAAGTGGCAGACCTCTGCAGACACAGAGAAAAGTTTTTGGTATTTCAGCACTGCCAGGCCCCTGGTCCCAGCTGGAATCTAGAAATGCAGCAGAAAAGCCTTTTTTTTGTGCTTCTAAAGGCCTCAGTTCAGTTTTGGGGTGAAGGGTAGGTGAACGTGTGCATCGGTTCTTGTTTCATCTGAACAGAGTCACTTCTCTGCAGCAGGGGAGTTATTTCCCTGGCAGTGGGGACGGCCAGCTGTTCTCAGCATCACCCAGCTGATTTTGAGCTTGTGAGCAGGCTTAAAAGTGGCTGAAGAACCATGCATAAACATGACATTGCTTCACCAGGAGCTTTCCATCACAGCGGAAACGATGCTTCCCCCAGCATCGTTATGACAGCGCTATTTGTGCTGGTACAGATAAGCATCTGTCACTGTTTCCATTAGAATCTCCTATTTTCCTGGGTTCATAGCTCAGCCATAAAAAACGTAGCATAGAGGCAGAAAGTTGACACGCAAGGTCTCAGGCTGAGAGTGATCATTGTTGTCTTTTTTTAYCCCCTTTCTAACCTGAAGAAGAAAATAATGTATTTCTACAGAGACACACCTGACCACTACATTTCGATCCAGCCGTAGATTTATTTAGCAATAGCGATGGCTGCCTTTCAACATTCAAGTTGTGAACGTTGCCGCGATGGCTGCCTTTCAACATTCAATCTTAATTACTGCATTAGGGATGATCAGGAAGAACACGTGGTAAGCAGGTTTGGGCTCTGCTTTAGAGCCTATTGCTAGAGAACAGGCCCCGGTGAAGATTAAGGGCTTTGGAGTTTCTGAACTTTGCCAGATGATGAAATGAAAAACTGAAGATTATAGAAATAATAATTTAATATTATAGAAACTGAATACTGCTAGGAACTAAAGGCGTAGAAGATGCCTTTGGGATCAGTAGCAGAGGGAAAAGCAAGCCCAGCATTGCAGCTTCCCTAGCGAGACAGGCAGCACACAATCCCACCCCATGAATTCAGCATCAGCGCGCGGTGTTTTAACTACTTTAGGCAAACTTCCACCCCGTCATCTTGCTGTGGTTGCCTACTGGATAGTGAAAACCCCATCCTGTGCGGTAGTAATACTGAGAGCCCACCATCCCGATCCCGGCACTGCAAGATCGGTGATGAAGCGAGAGCAGCATTTTGCCAGGAGGAGGCGGCAGCAGCAGTTTGGGGATGAGGACAGTACAACGCTGATCTTTCTTCTTTCCTTTTTAAGCACCTTTTCTTTCTGTTCACACATTTTGTAAGAATAATTGCAGCTGAAAAAGTTTTTCTTTGTACATTAGGATGATGGTATAAGACAGTCCTGAAGGAAACAAACCCTGAAAACACATTCTCCAAAACTTATATTCAAGCTTTAACAGACTTAAGAAGAAAAAGTTAGATGATCATTTCTGGCCTGTTAAAACACAGATCCTACTTCTGACCTCTTGAACGAATGCTCAAGTTCTGCATTTTCAACAGGACTTCTCTCTCACAGTGTACAAGAAGAACGTATATGGGCAATGTGTTTCTACATTAAATTGGAAATCTGCTGTTTACTGAGACCTGAATGTTTGACTCTGAAATCTAACGCCATTCTCTTGCTACCAGAAGTAGTTATTTGCTTTCCGATTGCAAACAATTTCGCATTAGACTTAGCTTGGCCTAGTCAAGTTTCTGAAAAACGGTGAGATGTGCTCTATGGCTGGGATTGCTCAGCACTTCTTGAAGGTTAGGCCTTGCTAAATACAGGCATCTTAGCACCTGAAACCAACACACCAAAAATATGGTTATTTTCACAGTCTGTCTCAAATTAAGAGCACAAACGGGCATGCTAAGTTTGGAAAAAATGGAAAAGGCAATACCAGAAAAGACAAATGCATAATAAACATTTTAGTACTCAATTACAACACCAGAAGCAGCTGAGTAAGAGAGGACTTTAAGCTTAAAGCAGTTGGGAGGTTAAGTGGGGAGAAAAAACAAAGGGGAATGGAAAATTCTGTTTTTCTATTTCACTCCATCTTTTAGCATGGGTGCCRCTTTGCTGTTCAGATTTTCCAGCATCCTTAGACGTGTTTTTAGCTAACAAATTTGTAAGCAAAGTCTGTCCCCAGTCCTCACCCTGTCCAGAGATTTATCTGTTTGTCCCAGAGGATGGCTCCCATTGAGCTTTTTGCATCTTCTGTAAGCTATTTTGAGTAAAATCCTTGAGCTTTCATGGGGCAGCAGAAATTACTCATTACAGTAGCCCATGTGACTGGGCTGGTTCAGACCCTATTGGTGTAAAAATAAGTATTAGTGGCTCCTTTTGTATCTTGACAGTTTTATTTTCACACTTTATACAGTTCTTTCTTTCTGTTTTGAAACAGGTATTTTGTGACGCTAATCAAGTCGTACAAGCCACAGACGTGCTGGACTGGGAAGACAAGGATGCTGCAGAGACATTGGTCGACAACGTGGTCCATTCCAGGATCATCAATCCTTTACGCCTGTTTGTTAAGCCATCTCCAGTACTGAAGCACGGCCAGGTGTCCTACTCAGACAGCATAGAAAACTTTTGGGATTGGTTGTCCAACATCACAGAGGTTCAGGAATCTCTCGCACGAACTAAACGCAGACCTATAGTAAAAACTGGGAAATTCAAGAAAATGTTTGGATGGGGCGACTTCCACTCTAACATCAAAACTGTTAAGCTGAACCTTCTGATCACAGGGAAAATCGTTGATCACGGCAACGGGACCTTCAGTGTTTATTTCCGACATAACTCCACAGGTCTGGGAAATGTTTCTGTAAGCCTGGTGCCACCTTCCAAGGTGGTTGAGTTTGAATCATCTCCACAGTCAACACTGGAGACCAAGGAATCCAAGTCCTTCAATTGCCGAATTGAGTACGAAAAAACAGACCGCGCTAAAAAAACTGCCTTGTGCAATTTTGACCCTTCAAAGATCTGCTATCAAGAGCAGACTCAAAGCCATGTCTCCTGGTTGTGTTCCAAACCATTTAAAGTTATCTGCATTTACATTGCTTTTTACAGCGTAGATTACAAACTGGTGCAAAAGGTCTGTCCTGATTATAACTACCATAGTGAGACTCCGTACTTGTCCTCTGGCTGATACAATCGTGGGTAACTGTAGACATACAGCATCAGTCATAACCATAAAAATAAGCATTTCCATTAACCTTTTGGAGGAGCATATGTTTTCCTATCAGGTTAAAAAGTCTTTAAAAAATGTAGCTGTGTTTGTGCTGTATCGTAAATAATCAAACTATTTATGTAACAATCATTTTCATTTGAGACCACTGCATTTTAGCGCTCTCATCATTAATAAGGGAACCACCAGGCAGACACATGACAAAAATCAAACAAAATTATGTCTGTAATGAACATCRATCTTGAAAATCAGTCTTTCAAACTAGACTTGATAGCAGAGAGGTTGTCTTTTACTTGAATTGGACAGCACTTAGCAGGATCCTATTTCTCATTGGGAACTTTAGAAGATGACAATATAAGGAACAAACGATGAAGCAGACTCCCAGCTGCTTATACACAAAATCCAAATAAACCGCTCTCCCACTAATTTCAGAAAGAATGTTACACACACAGGGCTCAAGGCATCAAGTCCAAATACTAAGAGAAAGTGCTATTTCTAGGACAAAAAAAAAAAAAAGGAAAGGAATGTGCATTTCTACGAGTTGTAGTAGTTGTACGTATTCATTGAAGTGAAGAGTGAGTAGTTCTTCCTTCAGACTTCTTCCCCATGGATATGCAATGATGTAATTAGACATTGATGAGCTTTAGTTTATTARACCCACCAGGTGTACAGGTTTGGTGTACATTTCTTCCTTCCATGGTCACCATCGGGTTTGATTCTTCTCAAATGTTTACATGTACACCAGTACTAGTTTTACAGTGATAGAGAATATACGTACCTTGGAAAAAGATAATCTCTGTTTAAGTCTGATGATAACAGGGGCTGGCTTCCACTTAACGGAAGCAATTATCTTGCTATCTAGCCCTCTTAGCACCGCACTGTAGCAAGGAAAATACATCACAGCATAAGGACGATACCTGAACACCACAAGCTTTCTGCTTGATGGCACCCAGTTGTCTTCCTTAGTGTTGCATTGCATACCTTAGGTCAAAATATAAGCAATGACAAATAAAGAGGACAACAAGAATCTATGCATCTTCACCTCATAAAGCAGATTTCAAACAATTGCTATCAATATAAAAATATTCAGCCAGACTTTCCCCTAGTACAGAATAGCATCACTTCACTGTAGTTAGTTATAATTAGTTATAAGAACAGAGGGTCCGGCTGTGGTTTTGCTTCAATAGGACAGATGTTGCTCCCACCGCAGTCAATAGCTCCAGCGATGCAGCTTCAAGCATCAATCCCCTGCGCTTTCGTTGGGTATTGATTTTGCTGCTGCTGCCAATTTGCTATCACAGTCCTTTGTGAGGGTTCGATGTCACAGGTCCGGTGGAAGAAGCTGGCTGAGGAAGTGCTTTTTATTGCCTACAATCAAACTTACACGCAGGGTCTGAGAAGTTACATACAGCTTAAATAAAGTACTATTAAAATACTCTGTTCACGTGGTGTGCACGCAGACAAATATGTATGACAGCTCAGAAAGACTCACTCATGAGATGAATTCTGATTTCCTTGGTAAAGTCTCATACAAAAAAATTACTGTTAAAAATGTACTGCAAGTAACTGGCTAATTTGTTTTTCTGTTTAGGTGACAAACTTAAACGTGTGGTTTAGTTTGATCAATAATCTAAATGTTTTCCTTCATCTTATTTCATACAGAGTCCCTCCTGGTCTAAATGATGTTTTTTAGTTTGTCTATTACTGTCGATTCCTACAAGATGGTCTACTTTGTATTCTGTATAGCGTGTCCTCGTTCTGGCTGTATATAAGCTTGGATTTATTGCTATGAGTTCAGTGGTTGGTGCTTTTGTAACTTAGCTGTAAGCCATGATTTTATTGCCATGTATTTTTACTCAGCACTGTAGGCAATTAAAAGAAAACCCTACATGCTATTTATTGTAGAGTATGTGGAAATCATGTATGTATATACACTTAAATATGTGTACATATTACAGAATATATGTGTACATGTATTTGTATGTAAATAAAGAGAGTTTGCTAAATCTGGCACTTGCTTGTGGCATATTTGATTTTTTTTTTTTTTTTAATGTTGTGTAAAGACACAAAGTAAAACTAAGACACTGCAACACATCACTGAACATTCTTCCCTAGCTGGAATTTGTTTTTCTAGGAGATATTCAAGTATGTGCTGCAGCGAACTGCGCTACAAGCCTCGGCAGACCAGGTTCAATAGCATTTTGTGATATTCGAGAAATGAAGTGCATGTTTTGATGAAGACAATCATGAACTGTTTAATAATTGTGCAAGSTACATTAAAAGTAAAGGGGTTAGTCTACATGAAAAGACTAATCTCCCGAGCAGGAACGCGCTGGGAGATGCGGCAGCCCGCTGCTGATCCAGCCCTTGCTCAGAGTTTCTCATGGAAACGGGAGCTGGATTCTCTCCCGGCGCAGACCTCCTCTTGCTGCCCCACAGCCACATCCCAGGCTGAGGTTTCCAGACCTCCGGAAGACAAACCAGGGCCTTGAGCAAACAAACATCGCTCTGGAAACACCCGGAGTGCCTGAGCCACGTGGGGATTCACACGGAAAGGCTATCATGAATCAAGAGACAAGTATTTTAATAGGTTTAACACCTGAGCTTCTTGAACCCTGAGAAGACATGCACCCAACCAGCAGCTTTTGACTTAAAACAACTCTCAAGCTCCTCAAGCAAGGCCCAGGCTGGTGCCACGCCATGGGAGCAGCCCTGGGTACATGGGTACAGCCCTTCTTYGGCAGAGAAGCGGAGCTCGTGACGGCCGGAGGAGAGGATTAACCCAGACCGTGCAGTCCTGCCACCCAGCTGCAACCGCTGGCAGCCCGTCCTCCAGCAGAGCACGGGGAAGAGCGGTTCTCTCTCGCCTGTAAGTCCCCCCAAGGAGCTTTCCTGCCCCCAAACCTCCTAACGATAGAGGAGCAACCGTCACCAAACCCGCTYGGCTCCCTCCCCACCTAGCAAAGGCAAAACAGTTCGGCAAAAGCTGAAAGACAAAGGCAACGGCACGGAGGGCTCGTGCACCCAGGAGAGGCTGCCTTCGGAGACTTAGCGTTTGCTTTAACATAGCCAGAACGTTTTCCCAGGGAGAAGCAAACCCTCAGCAGCAGCAGCATCTGACCAGCTTTGAYGCTGGGGCGATGGGAGAAGCTTGCGCCGCCGTCCTCCCACCAAGCCCTGGCACAAGAAGGCAGCCTGGCAGCTGGAGCAGGAGGAGAGGGAGGGAGCCTTGGGACCAAAACCCATCATGGCAGAGAACTCACCCCCACGCTTATTTCCAATCACCATACTTTCAAAAAATCAACTTAAAAGCAGTACGTTTTTTTCAGATCAATTGTGAGAAAGTCACTGCAAAAAAGCACTGACAATCTTATTGCAGTCAAAATCAGATTAAGAAGAACTTATTTACACCTAGCAAGGTAAGCAAAATACAATCCAATGAACCAAAGGAAGGGACAGATTTCATTAGGTCAAATTTCACACTGCCCATGTAAACAGAACTAAATTTGATTTGATTTCACACAGAACAGGCCATATTTTAAAAAACGTTTTCCTGTATAACAGGTGGCTATTTTAGACAAGTTTCAAATTTCAACGATTGTTCCTCTCGTGACTCTTATTCAAAGGATTTTAAAATAAAAATTTGGAAGATTAAATACCATTTTTAGAAAGTGTCCCAAGTGGGCAATGACGAYTTATGACAGCAGCAACTTAATCTACAAGTTTTTAATATACAGACTTTAATCCAAATCTCAACAGTATAGTTTTGCATACATTTATATCAATGCAAATACGTATTTAAACTCCTTACTAAATACACTTCCTATCGTTCTCCTCATCCCGTGGATACACCTATAAAAATCCCAGTAAAAAGCTAATTCATGATACAGACATAAGCAGCAGCTTTCTGTCTTTAGACAGCCCACCGCACAGTGCTGCGGGAACCAGGTGCGTGCCGTAGTTTCTTTTTTTAATCATTTCAACTTGAACAGGGAAGTAACTTCGTTTGGTTTTTCTTTTTCCCCCTCAAGAATTTCATCCTTTGCATCCTCAGCCTTTTCATCTCCTTGTAACCCTAGCCGGTGGTCGGATCCCGCCCCGAGCTCCTCGGCCTCTCAATCATCGCAGYGCCGGCGATATTGCGCTGGGACCCGGGGCTCGCCGCCCACGTGCCGACTCCCAGGCTCTTACATCGAGCGGCCACGCCGTACCACAGCGGCGAGCAAGACAGAAAAAAAGCAAAAAGCCAAGCGTTGTTTGCTGTGAGCTCCCTGGGCTTGCTACATTTTTCTTTTTAGGGAGAATTTACCAGGCAGTGCTAAAAGAGCAAACCCCTGAATAATCCTGATGCAACTGGAAAAACTCTCATAGCAACTGGGCGAAGGTGTTCAGTGCAAATCAGCATCCTGTGCTGCCTTTTTTTTTTTTTTTCTTCCTTAATTGTAATTCAAGGACATTGGAATTTGCTATTTGTTTTATGCTCTGTTGACCAGCATAATCTGGATAATGTTTTATTTATAGCGTAATAACGATTCGTCATTACCACTGTCCTTATTCAAATACGCACAGTTGAAAAGACAATAACAAGTCACATATACTAAGTAGCTCAATGAAATACACATCAATCAAGTAGATTTTTAGCTGTAGGCTGCCTCATTTGAAAAACTAAACTTTGCCATTCCCATCTCTCTCTCTTGCGAACACCTCTTACATGTATCTGCCAGAAGCAGCTTCCTTCTTTCTTTTAAAACTAGCAAACAAAGTGATGTTTCTCACGTATTGGCAGCTAGCGCCGTACTGTACTTAGAGGATATTGCCTGTACTGTATTAGACAAAAACCTAGGAGTTAGCGTAACCCCCTCAACAGGTTTACAAAAACAAAAAAATCACAAGTTTATATCACGTCCCTGGTGGATTCAGGTCTCTGGAGTTCGTGAACAGAAGCTAAACCTCGTGTCAGCAGACAGCTCCCTATTGCCTCCGTAGCCCAGCTTGCTGCACGTGCAAGGACACACCGGCTCCACGAGAGAGGGATCCGAGGGACCGGTTTTACAGAAGAAGAGTTGAATCGTCATGAAACATCCCACTTCAGGCAAACCACACCTCACCTGGAGGGTCGTTGACCACAGGTCCGCCAAATCTGTTCAGATCTGCGTTTGGAAGTGATGGAAACGGAACGGAGTCTGCCGGACGCTGCCGGCAGCACGGCACAACAGCATCTGCCTGCCCAGACTGCTGCGACCGACCACGTCACACGGCTCTCCAGCCCAAAATACCTGTGGGGTTTTCAGTCAGAAGCAAGCCTCCAGCTGCTGGTACTCTCAAGCAAGAACCCCAGTCGTCTAGACTAAATTTTGAAGGGGAAAAAAAAAAAAAAAGTCACAGAAAAATGCTTTTCCAAAGATATAATTCAGTCCCCACCTCAGCATAAATCCAGCACCAGCTGCAGCCCAATTAAAAAGCAATGATGTTCATGGGAAAACAGTTTCCTCGGGGATAGGAAAAAAATAATCTACCTACATGAACATTGGTAGGACTCTCAAACAAGACTCCAAAAGAAATATCAGCACCTTCCTATTCAACAGTAATGAAACAGCCAAGCAGGTCAAACAGACAGTATTTCTTGCACTGCTCTCTGGTTTTGTCCTAAAGTCAGAACAGAGAAAAAAAATCCACTAGTTCGGAGACTTTTTAATATATTTTCTTCATCTTAGGAGAAACACACATCCGTAATTCCTCACCCAGACATGGGAAGCTAAATTACACTGTGGGTTCAGAGATGATGAGCGTTTCTCTGCTTCAGTCAAAAGGCTCAACCACCTTTCTTAGCTACGAGGAGAGGAGCGATGTGGGAAGCACYGAGCTGGCAGGCGGCGAGACCGCGATCCCTTTTGGCTGGGCAGGACTCGGGGGTCTCGCCCAGAGCTGGGCTGTCAGAGCAGGGCACAGGACACCGCGGGACACAGCCGGACTGCAGCAATCRAGCACGGCCGCAACGGAGGAGCAACCGTGCAAAATCTGCTTCTGAAACATTTTCTGACATCCCACCGCTCACCTTGCCCCTCTCGCTTTAACCTTGTCGGAAAACAAGACAGTTTTATTACCGGCTGTGATCCCAGACTAGCATCTCACATTTCAGTCATCATCCTGCACATCTGCCCTTGGCAGCTCTACATTTTAGCCACCTCAGATGCAAATCCCATTTCTCTATTCTCTTGCCTCATTCCCAGATAGTACGTGGCTCTTTCATCATTATGCAGTCAATTAAGCTTTGGCTACCTTATCTTAACAGCTCCAAGTAAGCTGGTGATCTTCCTGAAAGGTGATACATTATAATTGGTTCCAAATCGGCAAGAAAGAGAATAGTGAAATATGAGACTTGGACATTACTTGAATTAGCCCTGAAGTTAAAAATGGCCAAAAAMAAAGGCACCTAAAGTTATTGGGGCGCTTGCTTCGATCTTCTGGTATTGGTCAGGTTTGTATCATCTGTTACAGCCGGCGTTACTTCCCAGGAAAGACGACTTGGGATCTTTTGTCCTAGAGATCCTACAGATAACAGCGATGCTGCCAGCTCCCAAATGCAGGCAATGAAGTAGATCCCCTGTGCTCACTAGCACAGAGCCACACTGGGGGAGAGGGTAATGGGCGCAGAAGCCTGGCACAGGGCACATTTCCAGTACTATAGGTGTCCCTGTTATATATTCCTCGACAATTTTTCAGAGTCTACAGCTCAGACAGTCCCAGGCAAGCTCAAAGCAAACAGCTCTTGCTTCCTCCCAGCTGGGACTCAGGAACATCACAGTAGGTTCCTTGCATTGCTGTGATCCTCGTTTTCATCCCCGTGATGAACGTGATAAACACCTAAGCAGCCATGAGAGCCAGGTCTGGATAAATGTCCCAGTTACGAGGTTTTTAGATGGGTGGGCAGCGATTACACCCCCTTCCATCCACATTTCAAAAACCTCTGAAGAAATGCAACTCACTCCCAGCTCTTCTAAAGAATGACAAAGATATCTCCTCGCAGGAAAGGATCTGGGGCTCTCCACCCCAGACAAAATGCCCCTGCTCAGGTGCGGGGTGGATGCCAGGCTGCCGCTCCCCGCAGCACGCGCCGACTCTATGGGTGCAGGCGCAGAGCAGGAGACCCCGCTGCAGGAGCCCGCAGCACCCTGCGCCGGCTCTCGAGGGTCAAGATCTGGGCATTCCCCCAGGGATGCAGCAACAGCAGCGTTACCTACTACAGCTACTTGCCTAACAATTCACATGATTCCCTTCTAGTCTGTTCCAAAAAAACCAAACAAAAAAACCCAACAACAACAAAACCACCAACAAAAAAAACCCCAAAAAACACACATTAAAAAAATCAGTTCAGGTTTTCAAAATGTGTCAAGCTGATATTCTTGAACATGAGCACGTGTGTTTCGGCTGAGTACGAGAACTGAGCAGTGAGGAACCTTCAGTCTATTCTAAGCCAACCRTACCTACACTTTTCCACCACCTTTTCTTTTGAGGCGCATCTGAAGCACATGCCGCAACGGCAGGCGATGCTGAGCAGACTTGYGCTGCTAACCTGGGATCCCAGTACAGAATATTTAACACAGATTTCTGAGCAGGTTAAACCAAAGGATTAAAAATATTTCAAGTTGCCATATTGAAGATGATAAGCAAGCCTATTTATTATATAGTACTTAAGACTACTTAATTCCAATCCACTTCTCATGTCAGATATATTTAACTGTAGCYTTTCTGACTTCAATCATCGAAGATTTGGATTAGGCAAAGTACTCCGGGAAAACAAGGTGCCTGCTCACCCGAGCTTCCCGGAGGCGATGCCACACAGGGCGACTGCTCTGTCCAGAGGGAATACCCTCTCTCTTCCACTTCCTTCTCCTGGTTTTAAAGTAAATATACCATAAATACTAGACCCACAGTGTTTTGTCACAGGCAAGCACAACCTGACTGCTCAAAGTAAAAATGGCACCACAGACGAAGAGTGGGCAAGGCAGCCCAGACCCCGTAGGTCAGCCAAGCTCCTCGGTGCATCAAGGCATTAAGGGATACTTATTTTATTTGGCAAAAGGAGTGAAGAGGGAAATATATTTTGATTCACCACACCAGTTATCTTTGAAACAAGCAGAGCCCCTTATTTAAAATACGAGTATTGAATTGTGTTGCCAGAAGCAGATTAATTGCAGCTTCCAGGAGAAACTCTGAGCTTATTTCACATTGACTTTTATTCCCACTTGAATTAAGTTCCTTATGTTACACCGACTCATTTGAATTTCTTGAATTGGTTTTGCATAGTATCATTTACTGATGTACTATCTTTAATTACATAACACACATACACTCTCCAACTGCATTATTAATGAAAGTGTTTTTAATTAAATGGCTCTCAGCATAATATTCAGTCATTAATTTCCCATGCTCAGGATGCGGAGAGATTCTATTCTGATGGTCTGGGGAAACTTTGTACTTTAGATGAGGGATACTTCCAAAGTGATAGTTTTAGAGTGAAGTTGAAAATTATTATGAGCACTGAATTACCCTCTCAGCAGCTGGTACCGCAGTTCTGCTCTACTGGGTATTATCTATTCTTCAGCTCAAGTGCTCCTTTTGCTCTGCCACGCTTCACCACTGGTAATTTTCAAATGCCTCTCGCT
The DNA here is from genome assembly GCA_035582835.1 of Phoebastria nigripes. Classification (NCBI taxonomy): domain Eukaryota; kingdom Metazoa; phylum Chordata; class Aves; order Procellariiformes; family Diomedeidae; genus Phoebastria; species Phoebastria nigripes. The sequence continues at coordinate 799,242 of JAYKAV010000023.1, forward strand.
GGATTCACATATATTCCATGGTGAATAATATCAGAGTTATCTTTTAGGAACAATTTATACTTAGACAATGGCACTAAGGCTGCACTCTCTACAAGAAAAAGCTCTGCACCCTCCTTTCCAATGATGTCACCCACCTGCCTCCACTCTTTCAGTGCTCTTTGAAGTGACAAAGAGCATTCGTGCTCTTGGGGATTGGGCTTTTTTTTGCCCATCCACCAGAGAGAGGCACAGACACACGCTAGTACATCATGCAGGCTTTGCTGTAAGCATCCTTAACGTTCACCTGCTGCAAAGATTGCCAATTATGGCCAAGAGACAAAAGAACAGCATTAAAACATTTTTTTTTTTTTTTTTTTTTATTTCCATACTAGGACAAATTTACCATTGCCTTACTCAAGGCAAGTAGACCTCTTCTCCAGCCCAGCTCGGGAAAGCAGCCCACCCAAGCAGTCCTGTACAAGCTTTTCCCTTCCACAAAGTCTCCACGAAAGGATTCATTTTCACCTCAGTTTATGCCTTCTATTTATTGATTAAAGAGAAACCCTTACTTTTTAAAGAAAAGTTCTAGGACAGCATTTTCCAGGAAGACTTTGGAAGTCTTGGAAGTAATTTTTCTGTCCTTCTGGAAGAGCTCAAAGGAACTTGAGAGTACCGAGGTTGCGCACTGCTGTACACGTTTGACCTGTGAATTTTGTGGTAAGTTTGTCCATCTTCCCCAAAGGCAACTGCGTATAAAACGGTATTCTGGTAGGACTGCTCTGGGACTCTCGTCATCTAATTAGTCTCTAGCCTCTAGGCAATTAAGTCCTAGCAACACAAAGTCCTGGACTTTTGTTTTTGAGTAATGAAGTCCTTCCCAAAAAACTGTCCTCTTAATTTCTTAGGATTAAAAGCCCTCTCCCCAGGGCTGACGCACAGGAGGAGAGGAGCAGGTCTTGCCCATCCCGTTCTCCTGAAAGCACGGCATCCTGGCTTACATCTTACCTACCGGTCCCTCTGCTTCAGCTCAATTTCCTGCTGTAACGCTTTCATGCTTTTGGAYTCCTCTCTGCTATGCTGCCCTACAGCTGCTGTCCTCTCTGAGCTCGAGGTTGGCCCTTCCAGCTCTGCTCCTGTAGCCTAACTGCGGCGAGATACCCACCACGAGCTCTCGCGGTCTCCACCTCACTCCAGACAAGCAAAGAAAACCTCGTGAAGAAGGAGAAGACAGACAGGGGGGGTATAAATGAGAATAAATGCTCAGAAACCTTCTCTCAGTAAGATGAAATAGATTCCTTACTTCCTTGGGAACCAAAAGGACTGAAAGGACTTTGCCTTGTAAGTTCAAAACCTYGCTAAAAATCATAGCAAGACTCTTCTCGGAGTCACCACATTTTAGCGTGCCGACTGGAGAAAAGGCGCAGGGGCAGACCACAGCTAGCTATGGGCTCGCAGCGGGAGAATCTGTACATACAGAGCCTCACATTAAAGATGATTGCTTCGCAGGGTTTTTAATAGAAGGGGAAAGGAAAAGGGTGAGCACAAAAAAAAATTAATAAAAATCTACTATGTCAAAAAGATGCTATACATGGACCTCCAGCGCATTTAAAATGGATTTTAGAGAAGAGAAATAACTAGTATTTTTATACGACAAGACTAATAATAACATATGCCCACATTCCCAGCATTTCATGTCTACATAAAACATTGCACCATAATGAAGATAATCGAAAGTATGACTTTCATCAATATTTAATTAGCATTTGGTGCTAACTCATTATTTCGGTACAATTAATTTGACATCTTGCTGTATGGCCTGCACAGATTTCCTTCTAGAGGGTTGTTTTATTGGTGGGACATAAGAAACACTAGACATGTGCACCTTCCCTGAGGCTTCTAGAGGACTATGAAATACGGAGAATATGACCGACATTTTAATCTACTGCAGGATCCAAAAGCATAATATTGAAGCTCAAAATATGCACGTGTGTTTGGCTAATGCATTTTTGTAATACGGGAAATATTCTACTAAAGTAACATTTTCAGAAAACAAATTGTACCATCATCACGCCTGCCTTTTCCTCACTGAATCCCCTGGCTTATGCACCCAGTGATAATTCAGTAAACCAAACCAGCAGTACCTTATGTTAGCAGTTTGAAACCCCTGTAACTAACAATTTTAAGATGATTCCCCGTAATTGTGTAGAAACCTCTACAAAAAAGTGGATCTTCAGATGATCACAGAATACAAGATGACTCCTGATGACCGAGATATACTTTACGAGAGCAGGTAGACAAAGGACAAAAGATGTTTCACAGTCATTTTGTCACTCAGTCCAACTTATAAACTTACGTTAGAGAGATCTTCGTAGCAGATATAATGCAAAATGCAGTTTTCTTTCTACATCCTTAGAGCAGTGCTCCCCACCCAGAGGACACTACAGTTAGTAAACGGGGTATTGCTGCCGCAAAGGAAGAAAGCAGCCTAACAGTCTCGACTGAAGGAAGTTGAAAATGCACCGTTTGTATTCCCAGATGTTAAACAAAGTGCTTGAATAGATCCTGAGCATGCAGGGATCTTCTGAACTACCTTGAGTCAACACGGAGCCCATTTCCAGAAACGGAAAGCAGCCATATACACGCTCAGCTAACACATCATCTAGCATTTTCCAAAGACAAGGGACTGCAGTTGGTAAGATGTGTGATTGGACTTCCAAAACTGTTGCAACACATTCACAATTTCCATTCATTGGAARTTTGACCAATTTTAAGCACCTTAAAAGTTGGCCGCATCCCCAAAATTTGAGATTGCTCAAATCATTCTTTTCCTACACTTCAGACACTTTAATGAAACGTTTAAACGAAGCTTTAATGAGGGTTACAAATTATGAACTGGTACTAACAGCTGTAAGTGAGAAGTTTTAAGATCAGCTTTAAGAGCTGCTTTCCTTCACTTCACACATACTCACTTTTTTTATTAAACATAATCCCCTCCAGCTGATTGAGTTTTGGATTTTTCCTCACTTCTACATTTTCAAAAATGTACTACTTGCAATTTTTAAGGAAAAATGGTTCTTATTAAAATGATTTTCAAGTAAAGGCAAATCTAATGAACAGATTCTATAAAACTTTGTTACTTTTGAAAACTAGTAAGACAATAATACCCATGTCTAGCATGCTAACGTAGGAACATATTTAAAGAACAACAAGTAATCACTCTTTAACATTGAAAAATGTTTCTCGGCCATTTTGGCAAATCTCATTTTTGACATGCAGGCTCTTGCACGTGTTTTTATTCAAATCCCTTTTGCGGGTTCCAGAAGGACACACATCACATCAGCACAGTTCCTGGGCAAGGACCAAAGAAAGATCCTGTTCCCCTCTGAATTCTTCCTGCAGGTCTTCCCAAGTGCAGTTACGGTYGCTCTGCCATACACCTACTCAGACACAGGCTATTGACCACGGCGCTCACAACAGAGCCAGAATCTCGTTTCTTATTGTCATTTCTCTTCACCTACTCCCTTAGCAGCTGTTACCCAGGAGAGTAGGAGAAAAAATTTCGCAAGGTGCAAACAGGAAAGAAGAGTACATGGCCTGCAGTGTGAAGGCGGTGTCACGTCCTTCCAGCTCAAACTCACTGGAAATAAAAGCACTCATCACCCGTGCACACTCTTGCTCATCAATTATTTGATGAACCCTCTGTTTCGAATATTTGACAAAGACATAAAAAAAAAAAAATCCACAGCGTAAGCAAGCTGCACTTGCCCCTTTCTCTTTCTGGTYTGCAGAAGACATTCCCACCTATGACTGCTCCTACACAAGAATTAAGCGTGAACCACCTCTCAATAAATCCTAGGGGACATTTTTGCTGGGTGTACGCGTGTGCGCACGCGCTCACAGTTAAGCGTACTTCAGGGAAATTAATCCTAAATGCATGGAGCTTGTAATCGAGCCGGTAGTACATTCAGCCGTAAACTCCAGTGATGTGACATGCTCAAGTAGGTTTATATCAGACATTTAGAGAACTGGTTAGAAAAAACCCAAGTGTTTCCACCGGTGGAAAAGACTACTGATGCGACAGCCGAAGAAACTGAAAACTAGATGCAAGATGTACACTCATGGTGAAAACAGCCAGAGTGATCAGGGTTCCAGTGCCGTTTTTACTGCTCAACTGCTCGTTCTGCAGCTCTGCTGGAGAGCACTGGTGTGGACAACACAAATGCCCTCCTTCCCTTCACCCTCAACTTCACTATTTAAGTTAAAATTGCTGAACAAATAGCTTTGACAACCACGTACAAGAACATCAACTGTTAGCAGACGAGCAGTGATACCTCAGCTCTACCCAGCCAGCCATGCCCTTTGCTTTCCTCCTCCGCAGCACAGTTCCTCTGGGGGAACTGGCATTTCCTTTATAGGTGTTTAAACCCAGTTTATCTGCAGGAATAGAAGCCAGTTCTGACACTCAAGGTTTAGCCTTATAAGWAGCAAGTAAAGACTACAAAACTATGCCAGTGCTATTGATGGTTATGTGATAGGAATCTCTACATTCAGCTAAATAAGCTTCTTATTTTTATTACTGATGTGGTCTCAGTGGCACTGAACATTGCTGAGCCAGCCTTGTTTTTTGCGTTTGTTTTTAAAGAATGAAATGAGAAAAAAAAAAAACATTCATGTCAGGAAAAATTTCCTTCCATCTTTGTAATCCATGCTAAAACACAAACAAGGATTATTGTTAGAGACAGTCTCAGTGCAACAGCACCTTCCTCAATGTTTTTATCTGGAGGAATCGGGGACAAATGTTTAGCTTGCTCTCTGCAAACAAGCAACAAGGGAAGATTATGGATTTGCTGATAGCACTGGCTTAAAGTAAATACAATGACTGTTCATAGAATGACTATGACCAAGAGCGCAGAGATGATTGTTACCAAAAACGAGCCCAACTTACAAACACTCTTGGTTTTATACCACATGGAGTATCCTCAACAGCTGATTATTTTATATACTTTAAAAAAAAAAAAAACAAACCACAAATCGGACCTTTAACATTCCTCCTCTTAAGTCGTAAAATACACACACTTTTTAACCTCTTTGTTTCCTTTTCTAACTGCCCAGAATATCACCTTATTGGAAAACTGCAGCCACCTGCCAAGTGTGTACTTCGGTTGCTTAGCCCTCATCTCAACACTTCCTGAGCTAATACCCATACTAACATTTTTTTCAGGCTAATTCTTCCAGAGAGCCAGTTTCAATATTCTGCTTGAGTACTTTGATTAAAATTTGTACAGAATACTCAGAGGTGAATATAACCGGAGCACACTGCCCCAGTAAACACCATATATTTAACTAAACAAGTGCCAAGACAACTAGAAATGTTGATTTGTTGATTAAAAAAAAAAAAGTTGAAATTGCAAGCACTCCATTTCTTTGATAAAAGTATTTCTAAACAAGTAGCCTTTTTGTAGCTACCCAAAGAGATGCTTATTTCAGACACACAGACCCTGCAACTCTTGCAGGCTCCCAGAGCTCGGACAAACCGATTCCTACGCTCCTGCCAATTCCTGCGACCACCTTAATCAAGCACCACAGAAATACCACCAGTTTAGGAGTCCTGAACCAGTTACAGGCAGAACCCAGCCTAGTATATATACCCAAAAGCTTTTACAAGTTCTACCAGCCATGAATTATCCTAATAAGCATCTGAAATACCTATCCTCCAGACTGCAGGCAAGAGAGCTGCAGGGCTGGGGCAGCCCTCTTACGCCGAGGCAGGGCAGCTTTAGCCTCGGCTTCCGATACCGGGGCAGCACCGCTCCCGGAACAGCACACTGACAGTTTATCATGAACTCCCTCCTGCATTTTGATATCTGTAACACTGAGTCTAGCACCCCGCTCCCTAAAGCCACTTAAATGAGGTGGGCTAGGGGTGCCCTTTGTTTTCACTGTCTTCTGGTGCCATACACCTTACAGTTGTTTAAATCCACACATTTTTCCTCAACCCCATGAAAGATAACAAACATTCTGCAGAAGCCACATCTTCATTTTTACCCCCTGAATCTTTACGTTGCCTGTCCCCGTGTTCTCCCAGCCATGGAAGAATGCTGACATGATCTAGAACCAAATAGTAGTCTGGGCAAGAACAAAAGCTGAATATAAACATGTAACATTTCTCTTCAGACCTTAGCATGATACCGTACTGTCTGTAACTCAGTCATGCCGACTTGTTTGTTTCTGCAAGGTCCAATCTTGCATGGTGTTCATTACAGCTTCAAGGTATTTTTCTGCATTAGTAGCTTTAAAGCATCTCCTTTGCACAAAATCTGTTTCAGCTGATTATCCTGCCAAATACTAAGTTCTATTTCTTCAAGTTGAACCTTTTTTCCCTACCAATCTATATGAAGTTTTACCCTGCTGCCCTTTTTTCAGCTACTGAGAAAATACTTTTGTTGGATCTCAGTTCTTTCCTCTGGATGAGCATTTGTATCAGAAGAAGCAAGACTAAGCAGCAACCAAAATTGGGTTGTGGGTTTTGGTTTTTTTTGGTTGTTGTTTTTGTTTTTTTGTTTTGTTTTGGGGTTTTTTGTTGTTGTTGTTTAAGAGTCAGATACCTGCAGAGCAGCATGGAATGCTTGAGCTCTTATGCAGACAAAAAACCAATCACTTTCAAAACCTCATGCTACTGATTTTAAACACAGAATTCATATGATGATATATTTGGATAAATCCCTCCATGTGCGCATGTTAGGAGTAGGAAAAAACTGAATGACAACATAAAGGAGGCGTATAGAGACTCTAAAAATTAAAAAACCCTCTGAAGAGCAGATGCCCTACACATCAGGATTTAGCCGGTTTTGCCATCTTGCAGATCACRTGTTTTCCAAAGCTGAGGTAGACTCAAGGATGAGTTAGGGCTCCTGACGACAGATTTGCATCCCTACATTCCCTACCTATCCACTAAAGAGTAGCCGGGAAGAAACTGCTTTACAGAAAAGATCCAAGACCTAGGCTATGCCCAAATTATTTCTTATGGAAAAAGCATATTAAACTGTCTGATGCATCTACCATATTCTCTCTGTTCAACTGAAAATACAAACCTGAAAATCTGAAAAACCCCAACACCCCAAAGAAATAAGACAAACCTGGCTCGCCCACATACACAAATCTACATTTTTTTTTTTAGAAACACTGGAGCCTGAATATGCAAATTATAAGAATGTATTAATTATCATTAATCATTCCTTCACAAAGACTAGAACTAATTGGAGAAATAATTTGAGAAAATTGAAGTACATGACAGAAAGCATTAAGATTCATTAAGTTTCAATTCTCTGGTCTGTCAGCTTGTCAAAAGTAGATGCCTAGTATTCCAGCACTACTGGTAAAACACTTCATATTTTCCTAGTCTAGTATACAATTTAACCCTTCTTTTAGTTTGTTCTGAGATTAACTACATCTGACGCAACACATGTTTTGTTAAAAGGCACTGTTACGAAGAAAAGTTGTATCTCCATTTCTTTTAATCAGGGAAATTGAACTTACTGACATTCCATTATAAAGCATTTGCAGGTTCTCTAGATATTTTGTATTTATTTATATTATTTGAGAGGTGCCAGCATACATTCTAAAAAACAAAACGGAAAACCAAGACATTTGAAGAGAAAGCTACATTCAAAAAGATATCCACAYAGCTCCAAATCTAGCCTTCATAAATTCACCAGCCAACAAATATAAATACGCAACAAGTTCTAGGCATTGTTTGTCCTAATGGTAACAGCCAAGAGCGTATTGATATTTATAGATTAACAGCAAAGAGGTAGCAACCAGCTCGGCAGCCAGCCTCCGTGAGCACACCCTGCACATGCTTCCCCCCGTACCAGTCCTTACAATAGCAGCAGAGAAAAAGGCAAACAAGTTTTATGTCTCTCTATTTGTTGCTCTGGGATAATCCTCCCCACGTAAGCTGTACTGGTATAGACTCTTTTGATCCAGCATAATAAAACACAGTCCTGCTGCAAGGGAGAAATAAAGTCTTGGGAGTGTAAGAACTCCCACGTGTGTCTGAAAGGAACAGCCCATCTGCAAGGTCTGACAGGGACAAGATGCAAAAATTAACAGACTTTTTTTTTTTTTCTTCTTTTTAAAACATACGGTGTGGGCTTCATGGAGAACATCACAGCTCTTGATCTGGGGATGGCGCAACCACCCTAGCAAGATTTAGGCTTTGCTGACCACAGTAAGTAAATATTTTAGTTGCATACTTCAGTAACACGTAGGTGGTTTGTTTTAAAATTTCAAGAATTTATAAACTTAACACAGCTGGGTTAAAAAATTATGTGTACATAATACATAAAATTAATTTTAAAGCTTACAGAAAGTTACCAACTTAAAAATGAAAAAYTTAAATAGTTTACTTGGCAATTAAGGTTAAAATAGGATGTTAACCTGCAGTTAAAACTCCTATGCTTTAAGTCACCCTATTAGGATTTTTTGCATATGCTTCAAAATTTACCTCTATTAACCAAAATGACTCAGTCAACTATGCAGTGAGAAACGTGGGAAGTCAAAAACTGTAACTGCTTAAAATGCAGCACAAATTGCCTCCATTCTGATCAGCAGCGCAATGTTTGACAGAGTGCAATTTATTTTCTACATGACTATCACTGCCAACGCATGAAACATGCCTAAGTTTGGCAAAGCACAGATTTTCACTCATTATACACATACCTGTGCTGGTTTTGGCTGGGACAGAGTTAATTTTCTTCACAGTAGCTAGTATGGGGCTATGGTTTGGATTTGTGCTGCAAACAGTGTTGATAACACAGGGATGGTTTCGTTACTGCTGAGCAGGGCTTACACAGAGTCAAGGCCTTTTCTGCTCCTCACCCCACCCCACCAGCGAGGAGGCTGGGGGGGCACGAGAAGCTGGGAGGGGACACAGCCGGGACAGCTGACCCCAACTGACCAAAGGGATCTTCCACACCATATGGCGTCATGCTCAGCATGTAAAGCTGGGGGAAGAAGGAGGAAGGGGGGGACGTTCGGAGYGATGGCRTTTGTCTTCCCAAGTCACCGTTACRCGTGATGGAGCCCTGCTTTCCTGGAGATGGCTGAACACCTGCCTGCCCATGGGAAGGAGTGAATGAACTCCTTGTTTTGCTTTGCTTGCGTGCGTGGATTTGCTTTACCTATTAAACTGTCTTCATCTCAACCCACGAGTTTTCTCATCACTTTTACCCTTCTGATTCTCTCCCCCATCCCACCGGGGCGGGGAGTGAGCGAGCGGCAGTGTGGGGCTCAGTTGCCGGCTGGGGTTAAACCACAACAATACCCTTGATTGAAATACAGTACCTGCACAAAAATATTGTTATGCTCCAAACTCTACTAAGAATGCAAGACAAAAATGTTAGTGTCAGATAATGTTTTCAAAGGAAGTCAAACCTGCTCTCTGCTTTACAGGATGATCACCACATATTGTTACAGCTCTAAGTCTCCTTCAAAATACTTCAACCAAGAACTCAAAACACTCTGGGTAGTTTCTCTGTAAGCCAAGGCCAAGCAAACTCTGCAAAATTATTTCTTCCCTCCTGAGTCTCGAATCACAAGCTCATTTCTGTTATTTATACTTGACTTATGAGAAACCCAATTTTACACTTAAAGCATCAACTTCACATACTGTTTAAAACATAACTTATTTGACAATCACTAGAATGCCATCTCTATTCCAAAGCACTCATGAATTGTCACAGCTGAGTCTGGGGTTTTTTTTTGCCTAGATGCAGTGCTTGTAGTGGAAGAAGCAAGTCCTTTGCATCATACATCTGAAATGCTTCATTCGACTTCTGCACTTGTATTTCTTCCAGCTTTCTCTGAGAGAACAAAGAAGGAATCTTCAAAATTGACGACAACAAAAACATGTGGAAAATTACCAAGAAGTTTGCAGAAAGATAAACTGTTCAAAACCACTCTAACAGCAATTAACAGCATTTCTTCTATTACCATGTTATCACAACGTTAAGTGYAAAGTTATTTGTGTATAACGCAAGTAGTTTGATCATGAATATAATTTACTCAATAAACATGGCAAGTAAAATTTGTAGTGGAATGTGTAATACTCTAACTTAAATAGTAATTGTAACAGAAGTCATCTGAAACATAGAAAAACATTAATATTAAAAGGTTATATTCTTCCATAGAACATAGCTAAACTTACTGAATCCTTTACTAAATAAAAAAGTAAGGCAAGATCCTAGAATAAATCAATTTCTCATGGTAAAGTTAAGATGCAAGTTGTCACGATTCGTCAGTAACAACTATGAATTTTGGAGAAGTGGCACAAAGACACACTTCAATGGGTATTTCTCACCTGTGACTGCTCAGGCTGCACTTTGAAATACTTTTCTTCTAGTGGCAGTAATGGGGAGTGCTTAAGCTGGCACTACTCAGTAGGACAAACTATGCCTTCAGCATATGACAGGGCTGGCAATTCTGTATAGTGAGAGRTGCTTTTTACTCTAACAGCGTATCTTACCAATCGAGATTCATAATGTGAGCTTTCCCCTTTTAAAGAAAGAGAAGGACGTACATGGGACTTCAAATGAGAATTCTCAGAAAGCTGCTAAAGAAAAAGTTACTAGTAATATTTTAGTTAAACCAAGATTCAGATAACTTGACACCGTAAAATACTTCATTTTTTTTTTTTATCAGAAGCATTCAATTAAAAGTAGGAAAAGCTTTATTTATGTGCCCAGTTTCCACACAAAAGACTATTAGAATTCATTTTAGAAGGAAAATAGGTGCTTTTTTAATCAATGCTAATTGAATCCGTTACACTGAATAATAAAGAAAACTTTTGTATGATGACAAGGTAAACATCTCAGAAGAAAAGTTACTTCAGAAAGACTAAGGATAAAAATATAGCCTTCTAAAAAAAGAAACAATGAAGTTTAATATTTTTACCTAAAAGTTGAAGCTCAGTTCAAAAATCTGGACTTGCACAAATAATTTTGATTACCATTCACAGTGATAACCAGTCACGTTTACCTCGGAGGTTACTGAAACTGCCTGTGAAGTGTAAGTTATGCCATTGTTGGTATATGCCCCACAAGGAACTTTAAGCTGAATCACCGCGGAGTAACTTAAGGAATCCATGTTTTAAGCAAACATGGAGAATTCTGCATGTACCTACACGCAAAACATCAATGTCCTATGCTGAGACTCCCAAGACAACCCTGTGGTGACAGCTCTGTATCCTTATTTGTTACCCAAGTCATCTTAGGAAGAACTGCAACAGTCGACTGTGCCACATTCTCGCTGTAGCCTAGATAACACATGACAGGTAATTGTGTTTGTTCAAATGGCCTGCATCACTTTTTATAACATAACTTACCTTGACATCGTCGTTTTCTGGAGTTCAGAGTGTCCGAAGCCAAATACATCGAGCAGCATATCAACAGTCCTACATATCTTTGCAAAATATCTATAAACATATTAAACCCCATGAACTACCCATATAGATTATTCTTAGATACCACTTCTCCCAAATGCAAGCAACATTCCTGTTGTATGTGGTCATTATAAGCCTATACTCCTTGACGGGGGAAGTTTTCGATGGTAGGCGGAAAAAGAAACCAAATCTCTTAGAAACCATAAAGCCCATCTTTATTACCACAGGATCAACTTCTTCCCACCGAGTATCGGTTCTGACAGAGTCTGTGTAATGGCAGCCATTTCTCAGATAGGCAAGTTATAAGCTATTCTGAGCTCTAAGTTATTGGAAAGTGTCAAATTGGAAAAATAACTAAGTTAGTGGAGATCAGAGCAAAACTGCAATATGATCCTCCCCAAAAAGGTTTCCAAAAGGACAGCAGTATATTTTACACTAGACTGATGGACAGCGCTGCTAAAATACCTTTCTCAAAGGAGAGAAGCAAAGGTAGCCATTGTGAACATATACAGGAAAAAAAAAACCAAATACAAGCCACACAGACACATTCTGTATAAGTAACAACTTTATTGTAACTTGATGTGCTGAAACGCAAAAATATTTTCAGCAACAAGGTACAAAAAGTATTTCACCATTAACATCAGCTGATAAAAAAGGCTGGATGGTTTGATACAACTGTTTACATATCTGAAYTCTCTTAATCATTTCCACCCCAAAACAGGTCTAAGTCATTCCACTGGTTTAATTTCTAAAATAGGACTCACTGATCTTAAGCCTTCAAAAAACAGGTTACAAATAYGGTGAAGTTCCTCGCCAAACACTTGAAATAGTGAATTCCCTTTACAAACATAGTCCATTTACTGTAAGCAGAAGCCAAGTTATGAGACTAAGTCAGTGTCTTGCTAGCTAAGGAGCTAAGCTCTGCGCTAAATATGCTATCAACACCAGACGAAGAGGACAGTTAACATTCCATTTGTCAATTACAAAAAAATAAATCAGTTAAGCTTAGGAATCTTAACCAACCGTAAAATTCAACGATATTTCAGACAGCAATGCCTCACAATTGCAATTCACTGTCTTTTATGAAACACAGTTTCAAATACTGCACATCATTTTGTTCTCCCAAGGGAGAAACCTTTCCATGAGGATTTAAAAGGAACATAATCTCCACGTGGGCCTTCTACTGACCTTCTGCGCAAAGGTGAATTTTATACTAAGTACGCAATGTTTGGAAAGACATCAGAACTAGAGTAACTTGTAAAACTAACTTTGTGTCCATGATTATCACATTTTGCTGTTACAAGATAAATGTATGTCAAATATTTTCACATTTTCACAAAAATATACCATTACTCAACTTGTAGCTGTAAAACTTATTCCACTTTTTTCGTGTTCTTTCTACCTCAGCGAAACTGAATTTAGGAAGCAAGAATCAACATGCAATAGAGCTCATATGGGTGATTTGTAACTTTTCCGTCTCAATCGTGTATCAAATAGCATTCTCCTTCACCTTTAAAAATACCTTTTAAAAAGATCTTGTATCCTGTTAAATCTTCCCTTCATTACAACAGTTTCCTAAAAAAGGCACAATGTGTTCGTACTTCTGCATGCAGTAAATGGACTAGGAAATAAGGATTATTTATTGAAGCATCTTCCACCCAAAGCATCTCCTTAGGAGAGGTTCAAATGGAAAAAAAAAATATATATATAATACATAACAGCATTTTAACAGCAAATTGAGTCCTTATTTTTAGAAAGTCATCCTTGACAAAAAACACCGCACAGTCAYACACACACGCGCACGCACACACAGGACACATGCAGGGTTCTCCCCAGAAAAGTATGGAAGCGATGGTTCACATATATCTGAGGGAGTAGTGTTGGCAAGCCAAAACATGGCACCTTCATACATTGTATTCCTAATCTGTATATAAAACTAAGAAAAAACCCCTAAGATTTCAGCCTGAAAAAACTGTCCATTGTATTAGATAGTTTTATATCTGCTGCACTTAGAACTGATAACTGAGGTTTTGAAGGGCAAGCTCTTGAGACGTGGGGAATAAAAACAAGCTACTGAATCCGAAGAAGGTTGTAATTACCAGCTATCCTGTTCCAGTGAGAACACTGCATGTAGTTAATTAAAGAAGAGGTGAATAATTAGTGCACTCACTTAAGAATACAGCAACTGTTTTACCTTTTTCTTAAGAGCTGACAAAACTTGAAAACATACATAATAAATAAAATCAAATCTAAACAGATCAATTATCATGGGTTTTTTTTTTCCTGTTAGTGTAATGTATGGTATACACTGCCTGACTTGAAAAGTCGACACTCTACGATGTAGATAATATTACAGCACAGTGTCTGACATTTTTTGGTACAAAGTGTATTAAGCTTCTAAAAAAAAAAAAAGTCTTCATAAAAGTCCTTAAGCTTTCCATTACATTACTGTGTGTTGTTACTTTAGAACAAGCTGAACTGGACAATCATTACAGCATTAAATATTCAAGTCACTTTGTATGTTAGAGCTGCAAGTTTTACCAGTGATGAATATGAGGATATATAGTCTAACGCGTTACACAGTGCAGCAAAAACATCACTATTTTGGAGGGAATAATTACCTTTATGTCTTATTGTGAAGAATGCTTATGAGACCTCATTTTAGATAAATATTTAAAAATTGGTAAAAGGATAAATCTCTAAATATATAGTTTGATGCCTTACATACTATTAAAGTTTCTGATTTTACACTTTATCCATCATAAAGATTTAGTTAGAAGGTAAGAAGAAAATGCACGTTTATAGGTTATTTTAGTCTTCAAAATCGGACTGGGCATTTCTTCCAATTTACCTTTGCTAATGGTTTACTAGATGCCAAAGTATAAAACTATATACTCTTTCCTCTAAAAATTTTGTTCAGAGCAATTCAGATGAATCTTAATGAAATGAGGATGGAGATAGATTTTAAGATAGTAAACAATCTGAAATTCTTCCTCTCTCCTCCCTGCATAACTTTTTTTTTAATAGGCAAAACTAAAAACCTTATGCAAAGATGTTTATAAATTAGGTGAGATCTCCTCCCATTCCCCACTGCTAAACCCAAGTCTTCCCAAAAAAGAAATATAGCATATTATCACTATTACAGTAAACTCAATGCAATAACTCAGGAAACATTTAGAGTGTGCACTACTGCAGACTTTTCCTCCCAATTGTAAACAAAGCTATCAAACACTGAGGATGTTGATATTAAAGCTAAGGTTCATATAATAAAGAACTGGCCCATGACAAGCAGTTTACAAATGTTTCATCCTTTTCACATTATGCAGAATTTCAATACCATCCACAATGCTAGTACAATAACTGAAATGCAAGACTGAGCAAGTCTCTGCTTGCAAATACCATCTGACATTTCAGGGAAATATTCCTCTTGATGTGTACATAACCTCCTTAGGTGTTAACGGAAGCTGTGCACATATGTCAAGATGGGAAAAATCCCTTCAAAATTTTACCATTCACATGCCTTTTTCAAATAAGCGAAAATATTCTGTTACTTAAATATGAAAGCTTGCAATAGCCACCTTCAATTGAGTCTTAAAAAGACATGCCTTTCTTTTCTAACAAAACTAAATCCCATGTGGCTGTGGGCATCTTAAAATGTATCTAAAAAGTTAAGCCACAATTACCTGTACCTCATTAATTCATCAAAAGCAAAATATATATGTACCACACAACATACAAAAGTTACACATTAAAAGTGCATATTCAGAATCCATTTGGCCCATTTCTTCAATTTACATTTGGTCATTCTATGCATCCTTTACTTTTCTATGTAACCATACATGTGGGATATATTTTTCCATATACAATACTATTCTGTTTTCACATTGAACTTTCTACCTCTCGTTCAGTTCTGCATTAAATGTAAACTAATGATGGACCGTAAAGAAACACAAGCAAGAGGTTTATTCTGTGTTTCTTTTCACCATTTGGACAGCTTTGACACACACACACAATAAGCATTACAAACTGTAATGAAAATACATTTTTGGGCCAAACCATTGCATATTTGCCCCCACAATGAAAAATAAATTATGTTCAAAGCAGTATATTGCCATAAATAGCCTGTAGGCATTCGCTGAAGGTAAACAGGCTCTCCCTATATTTAGCACTTGTTTAGGGTACATTATGTGCCTCTGGTTCAAGCGCTTTTAATGAGAGGCTAGTTAAAACCTTCCAGTTAGCACAGGACCAAACTATAATCATTTTTTTTTCTTCTGAAAATAATGGAAGATCCCTTTCAAAAATTAATCTTCAGTTATCAACTTTACTGCATTATGGAGCTAGTGCAATCCTGCAGAGCCTAGTCAAAAAGACAAGGCACATTAAAAAATAATAATAAAAAAATCAAGATACATTAGACTATATGGACTAGAGAGTCATTGAAGATAATTTAAGGCCTTTCAGTGAATTAGAGTAATCAGTCTAATTTAAAGCTGAGGATTAAACCATAAATTATCCATCTGAAAAGCAAACAATAGGCTTTTTCAGCTTCTGTTCTGTGGACAAGGATAACAAAAACTCTTGTTATGGTTTGTGAAAACACCTCTGGACATGGAGGAGTAGAGTCAATTCAATTTCTCTAAAGTTCATGGAAGATTTCATGACTGTTTTAGCCGTTTGCGTGGAATGCCAAACTGTGGACACTGTGCAGATGCTAGTGCGCGAAAGGCCTCTGCTACTAAGTGAGGGTGGGAGTGGATCATGGACTTCCAGCCTGCTGTTTCCATTATGTCTGTTGCTTGGCTGAAAACAGAAGTATTAAGAATAGTCACACAATTTTACAAACCAAATGCACAAATGCACAGTGGAGAAGAGCAGGCAAGGCGGAACTACTGCAGGAGAGCAGTTGAGCGTTATGAGACAAACTTTATGAATGCCAGTAATGATGCCACTGGAAAGCAGCAGCAAATTGTAATTCGGGTATATTAATATCATCACATGTAGGCTCTACTCAGTACCAGCAAGACCTCAGCTAGAGAACTGTGTGTGCAACACTGGGCACCATGTAAGATAAGCGCCTTGAAATTGCTCAGGAAAAACAGTAAAAATGGTAAGAGGAAAACTAGAAGAAAATGAGGTCTAGTGTAGAGAAGAAAAGCAAGGGAAGACATGATAATCTCATTACATAGAAGGGCATGCTCAATTTGGGGAGAGAGAAGGATGACAAGATGAATCAGCTGAAACTGCAGCAAAAATGATGTAGTTCATACACTAGAAAAAGCCATGAAGACAGATTAGCTGGCTGACTACAGAACCCTTCACTGGGAGCTCACAGTTTGAGTACCAGTGAAGCATACTTGAGAATATTCACTCTTTCTTCAGTACAAGATCATGGACTACATTCAGAATGGCTTTCAATGGCCACTGTCGATTTTTAACTAATACAGAAGCAACAACAGATTTCAGCAAGTATCACATTGACATCCAGGAGATTAAAAACAATGTATTTACTCAATGTATATATTTACTTTTTTGTGAAATAATATAAAACAAAAGCATGAAATTCACTCTGCACATGAAGAATATTACACTGGTTGGGATGCATGCCACATTGACACAGGATAAATTTGTAATTTGGAACCAACAGCTTATGCATCAATCCCAAGTTTCCATTGCCCTGCATTTTCAAAAGCCTTTCATAAGCACCCTCATACTGTTTCAGGAACACTGTCAAGCATAAAGTTAGCAGCTGACCTCTACACTATAGGATCTCTCAAAAACCTTTTGCAGATTTCTAATGCAAGCCTTTAATCTTCTCCTGCAAGTCAGTAAAGGTAGGTGCCTTGAGAAACAGTACCAAAGTTCAGACTCCCTGGTGCCCAGAGTCAGTAAATTAAGCCAGGCCCTCTCACATTATTTCCCTGATTTATTGTAGATGCTTTAGCTGAAGCAAAGCATCTTTACTAGCTATTATCCAAGACAGAAGTCAGCTCAGTAAGTTCCAAATCACTTGAGAAGGAACACATCAAATAGATTACGTTGTTATGTATTCTGATTTTATTAGGTTTTCTACTGGTATTTTACTATTTCCCCTCTACCACCCCCTTCCTTTTCCACATCAGGCTCAATCATTAGGCCTGTGAAGACTTTTTTTTTTTTTTTTAAAAAAAAGGAGAAACACACTAATTTTAAAGTAACTGGTACAACACAGCTTTTATTTCTTACTGTCAGAATCGCCAGAGAAGTTAAGTGCTTTGCTGTCCTTTTACTTTTTCAGCCTACCACTGGCTATTCTGAAGCTGGCTGTCTTGTATTCCATGATTCACTTGAGCTGTTCTAAGTATACGCTGCAATCAGTCCTACAGTCTGAGCCACATATTCTCAACCTATTTCCAGTGTAGGCATGAGCACTTACAGAGTCAGCCAGATCAGAGGGACCTGACTGACTAGTTGTGTGGCCTCAAGAGTACTAGTGCTGGCATGTGGGAAGGTGCACAAACATGTCGCCAAAGGCAAAAAGAGCAGCTGCCCTCCTCTCTTTGGAAATACTGCAGGCTCAGGTAACACTTCAGGCTCAGATTTACCTAAGCAAGTCTTGAAACCACATTGGGGTTGCCACTCCTCCAGGCACAAACCTGGTTAGTCAAGAGAATGGTTTCCTTTCTCTTGTGGTGGCTGCTGCCACCACCTCACAGCACTGATATGTCCCTAGGAGAGCAATGAAAACCAGCTATTGTTACGATCTCACACTGGAGGGCAGTTAACTCTCCCTATCATTTAAAGGGGAAATCACAATCATAACTGGGGTAGCATCTGCTGAATCCTGCTTTACTTACAGTCAGTGACTGGCCTCAGTAGTGTGGAAATGAAGCAACAGTTCTTAAGATCTGCAGTCTATTTAGCAGTGTTTGTACAGAACATCGTGAGGCAGGGAAACTTACTTGCTATTCCAGTTTTTCCCATCTTTACACCCAAGTTGTCTAAGAACACTGCACCTGAAAGAAAGAACTGTGCTAATATTGAAAAGGTACACAAAGCATAAATACAAATATATTTACAGTCTCATAAATAGTACTTGCCTGTTAATAAAGTCTATTGCTTGTGCTTTTAACTGTTCAGCGCTGTGCAAATCTGCGAGGATAAGAATGTCAGCAACATTTTCTACCGAGAGGTTACTACAGAGTGCTTCCTCACACATGACCTTCAGCCGTTCCAGTGCATACTGATAAAAGAAAAAACTACACTAATCATTCTTCAAACTCATTCTTTCTACCGTTATCTCTACAGTTTTTAAGACAGTTCCAGTCATGAAAATGCTTGGTGCCTCCCAAGCTTAAGATCAAACTGCTTCCAAACAGGTAATTCAAAATTCAATATGCTGCATTGAAGAGTCCTCAAATGGCAAGATATGCATTAGGTTTGACACAAACTGATCAAACACTTTACTGGAAGAACTCTTATTAAAACAAAAATAACTCATTTAGAAGTTTTCGTTTTACTTCAGTTTGGTAAGGGAGGAAGAGCAAGGAACAGACACAGGCTCTTTATCAAAATCATCATTAGACAGGTTTACATCTCAAAGTGAGGGGCAAGAAATTATACAACGGAAAGTTTCATTAAACCATCCAAGGGAAAATACATTAGCCTGTTTGAAACTAGCTTGTTCCAAGTTTACCCCCACCCCCATCTCTGAATTTCTTAATTTCTTCCATACCTTTGACACAGCCTACCAGAAAATTGATGTAAAATAATTACATTCCCATATTATATTTTGCATGAATAAACTGTGTTTCTTTTTTGAAGGATGTCATAGTCTGAACAGGTTTCGTTCAGCTATATACATTTCTACTGAGATCTTACCCATCCCATTTAGTTTAGCACCCTTCAGATACAGTTTTCAAGTCTGAAAAGAATTTTAGATGTATAAGTGGCATATATTCAAGTTGCCACTCATACATTTGTATTAGCAACTGTTCTATGCAACGAAGAAATGCCATTGAAAAGTCAAATTATTGGGCTAACTTCTGTGTTTCTAGACCTATGCATTTTTAGCTCCATTTTATTACTATACTACTCCTCAGGATACCTCTATTTAGAGTAAATAAATATCAACTATAACAAATCTGTACCTACCAGGTAATACAGCAGTGTAATGCCTTTGACAACATGCAGTACACTCATTTTTAGATTATTTCACATTCAGAAGGAATAGCTGAAAGTTTCTAGCAGTTTTTAACTGTTACAAAAAGCTGTAGCGACCTCCTAGCTCACCATTTTTATTTTCTGCTTTTGCAGACAATCATATAACTGTACCTTATAATATTCACTACATTTATCAATTATGCCCTAAATAAAAGCCAGCATTCATAAAATAACACCATTTCACCTTCCCGCTTGGGTGTACTGAAACTTGACAAAACACAATCAGTTTTGGAAGATGAGATGCTGGCAATGAGAGGTGAAAAGAATAAGAGTGGTAAGTCACCAAAGCCAGGGCAGTGCCAGGTCAAGAGATCTTGAAAAAAATAGAACACATTAAGTTGCCAGAAAAAAGTTATAATTGTTTCTTGAAATCAACTACTGGGATGACTTTTGTTATCTTAAGTGACTTACATTAGGACTGATTATGAGAACAGGCAGTTTTCACCACTAATGTTTTACAGATATGATTGCACAACCAATTCAGAAATTGCAAAGGTAGTTTAAGAAATTGCCATACTCTCAGCTGAGAGTGAAAAAGTTTCAGATTGCACACACTAAAGTGAGTGTTTTCTGGATTCTAAACTACTTATGCCTCCTCAGGGAAAGAAACTGTGTGTCCTCTGAGGATAGCTAACTAAAATTTCAACTCAAGCTGTAAAGCAGTGAAGAAAAAACAAGGTATTGGGTCAAGTTTTTAAAAAGTTAGTAAACTGTAAATTATGATATGAAAGGGAATAATCTCACCTTAATTGCTGTGCTAAGTCCCCTCATCTCAAAAATCATAGTAGAAAAAGTATTTCACAGAGCAACAATTTAAAGAGAATACAAGATCCCAATACAGAAGAGATGAATGATGAGAACTATTACATTTGTAGGGAAGACAAAAAGATGAAAGTTCTGAAGTAGCAGTACTTTAGGGAGCACAGTTAAATCAAACACTTGTATAAATCCTCTTCAAGAATACAAAAAATCTAGGATCATTTTATTCAAGACCGATATTCCAAATCATATTAATGGTCCCCAATTTGTAAAAAAAATTTGGATAGTAAATATAATAACTGAAACACTTCTGGTCAAGACAGATTTATCTGCCTTCTACTGCTAAAAAAAGTCTATTCTTTGCCATCTTTCTCCATTTCTGACGAGATCTGTTTCTCATATTTTAAAAAAATCAAAATATATATCAATCTGAAGTTGTTTTGTTTTGTTTTKTTTTTTTTTTTTAGAACATTCCACAAGCAAACATCAGGTTTGAGAACTTAGGAGTCAATTACTTACTTTGTCTGCAGCTGCCAACAAATTGTCAGCCATTTTTTCAAGGTTTGGTGCTTTTCCTGTGTAAATGAATCTCATCATTTCTTTAAAAACTTCAGGGTCTACATCATTTATTTCTACACGATTCTGGTAAAGAAGAAGAATCAATAAAAGCCTCTGAAATTTAGCTACAACTTTAAAGTGAACACATCAAATATCATCTGCATGCATGCTACAAGTTTTCATTTGCCATCCATCATACAAAATCCTTACAAATTTAAGTTAACATTCAACAATATTAAGCAGAAAGTAATCAAAATCAGTAGCTCTTAAAGTCAGGTGTTGGAAAAGCTTAGGCAATAAAAAGCAATTGCAACTTTTTTCTACAAATGTCTAACTCTGGACTCTATTGCACAGGCTGTACATAAAAAATCAAGGCACAGTTTCAGGAATATTTAAAAACGCTGCCGAGTTTCCAACCCTACAATGATGTGCTTGGAATATTAGAAGTCAGAGCAGCAGACAGAACAAAGTGAGCCATTTTTGGCTCGACTTAAATTGAGTCAACACAGCCTACATTTTGTTCTCAGAATCCAAAAAGATTTGCTTTGTTTGCTAACTGACATCATGTAGCTAAAGGCCTTCCTAATAAGCCTGTGGTATTGCATGCTTGACCCCATCCTCTAATAGTATCCCCTATAAGCAACTAACGAAGTCCGAAATTATGTCAAAGGTGTAGAAGCAAGCACCAGACTTTTGAATGGGGTACAAAAATCACAGGCTATCAGCATATGAGATGTACATGTTCTGGTTTCCCATCCACTGAACCACATACAGTATTTAGAAGTAGGGCTGCACTGGAGATTTACTGCTAAGGCGAAGGCCCCCAGCATGGCACATTACTGAAGCTGGGACACGTCTGCATTTCTTTCAGTCCAGAAATCCCAATAAAATGCTTCCAATATTCCAATTCTACCTGTGAAAGTTTCCAGATTGGAGAAGTACAGGGTAGAAAAATGCCACATTTGTGAAACTCAGTTGTACTACAGCACCATATTCACCTGATGTATTTGTTCACACAAGTGGCACCATTGCAGCCTCCAAGACTAAGTGATGATCATCTACTACAATCCTTTAGTGAGCTGATCAGTTCCTTGCCTTTTCATGGATTCTGCCTATAACCAACCTGTTTTAGAAATTCTTCTTCATGAAAGACACGAACAACTCCTCGCTGTGGGAGATAACAAGTGCATAAAAGCAGAAGCAGCTCTCTGTGCTGATTAAGTAACTACCCATCCAAAACACTTATAGAGGTCAAGTGCCTGCAGAAACTGCGAATGAAAAGGGAGTGCTTCATTGCCTCAGGGCCTAATTTGAGTCATAATTCACCTGTTGCTTCTTTGTGTCCTAGCTACCATATAAAATGTTTTAATACACTATAGCAAAACCTTAGTCAAGTCAATCAGCTTATGTGAAGGTACAAACTAAAGAAAAAAGGGGTAGAGATTACTAGGTCAATTACATCAGTAGCTAATGTTAAAAAAAAACTGATGTAGGGCAGATACAAATACTTGAAAGGACAAATGCTCCAGAACCTCTCCACAGTCAGCCCTATCTGCTCTTTCTATACAAAGAAAATCCCACAGAATTCACCAGAAAAGCGTTCAGGAGTAGTACCTTCTCCACTCATGCAGCATCATGCAGTACTCATCTTCCCTAACCTGCAATACCTTGAGTTTTCTGCAACTCTTCCCTTTTTCACAAGGTACAAATATTTACGTGTAAAGTTTTCAGTAGGGCTTACCTTTTTGCTTTCCTCCATTTCATGTTCAAACATTGCATTAAAAACTGGAGATCGTGCTGCAGCAAGAAAAGTAAATATTAAATATAATCAAATTTTAAACTTTTAGCAATTTTAATTACAAAATAATAGCAATACAAAAGTAGAAAGTACCTGCAAGGACAGATTTATGAGCTTTGAATTCTTGTCCTCCTACATAAAAACTGCAATCTGTAAATCTTGTTGTTTCCCAGAGATTCCCTAAATCTTCTGCTAGTCGACATTCAGGTACCTTCAAAGTGTTTGTATTAGACTGTCCTGATATATTTACAGAGTCTTGGACCACGCTTACCTAACAGAAAATCACAGCAAGACAACTCCTTCATAACTGAATGCCAACAATAATTAAATTACAGTACCTATTGCTAGAATTTCAGCAATTCCAAAGCAAAGCAAAAAACAGTGGTGTTTCTGGCATTAGGCCGGAACCGTAAACCAATGCTTTACAGTTTACTTTTAAGTAACATAAAACAAATAGGGCTCTACTTAGAGACTCTAATATTGTGTATTTATCCAACCAAAACAAAAAGAAAGAGCACAATACCACATGCCACCTGACAAATGCCAAAGTAAATAAGTCAAGGACAGATACGGTTCTTGGGATACCACTGGGATCAAAAAAAAAAGTTAACACTATTTCAGAGATAAATTAACAGTTCAGCACTCTTCACACATTTAAGTAACATATATACAATATAAAATCCTAAACAGATCAGGATCACAAGGTCACAGAAAAGTTTAATAAGAATAATCCACAGAAATTTTGAATATTATGATATTCCTGATTTTAAATTACAGTAAGTTCATACTTAACCTGCAACGTGATAATGCAAACTAAGTGCAAGTAACATAGCTCCTTCATTATTTCATTTTACTGTGTCCAGCTGAGGCAGAAATCATGAGCAATTRTCTTCCAAACAAGATTAAAAGCCATTATTTTAGAAATGTAAGTCAATTAAATATAAGACATAGTAGGTAAGTAACTTCAATAATGAAATGCATGCTAACAGGATGTAATTTTTGTACAGAACTAGTTAAGAAAACTGTGAAATGTGTGCATCTGAAGTGAACATATTGCCATTATTCCCCATGTTTAAGTCTTTCACATAAGAATTAAACAGAACAGTAGCACTCTTACTTGCTTTTTTCAGATATCTTTACATACTAAGTCCTTTTAACCAGTATGTTGGGAAAACAGAAGAGCTCAGCAGGTTTTACATCTGTTGTCTGTGAGCACATGCCTGAGAATAAAACCTTCGTAAAGAACAGAGCCATACTACAAGATCTTGATTACTGCATCTCCCAAATACAGAAAATTAGGATTATATATTTAGAGAAAATGCTGATACTGTTAAGATCAGTGCTTTGTTTGATTTCCAGAGGCAYAGCATCTGGAATAAATCTGGCATAAAGCAAAAATAGCACAGCTAAGCTTCACAGAAAGTCAGAGCACTGCAAACCAAACTCCAGATCAGAAGAGGAGGATGATCCAATTAAGACGGCAGCTTGGGGATTTGAATCATTGCCTAATTCCTTGTTTCATCCCATACCCCCTTGTGATTATAAGAAATTCCTTCATATTCTTCCACCTTTTAAACGGAAAAAAAATACCCCGAAGCACTGCGAAATTCCACTTTCACAGTAAGACTATACATTTATAACACTGAAAGATCTATAGACCTATCGTATACTCTATTTCACAGTTTTCATACACAGAGGGATTTCAGGAGATACACATACACACAATTGGAGTTTTAGCTTAGCAAAGCTAGTCTTCTGTTGCCAAAGGAGAGTTCTGCTTCTCCAGAGACTTGGCTCAAAGTTCACGATCCGAGTTGTCCACACAGCATCCTCTTGTTAGCTATAGACAGTGCCTAGGAAGGTCATCTACACGTTCTTTACGCGTACTTAAACTGATCTCTGATGTTCCAGGCTTCYGCTATTTTAGAATGTTTCTAATATACATTGATACTTGTGCAACACAACAGTTTCCTACAACCCATCCTTTTAAGATATAACCCGAGCAAAATTTTAATTCCAATCTCCTACATCTGAATGGCCTGGCATATATTGTCTATAGGTTGTAACAACTTTTAAAGATCCTAAATACAAACACTTACAGGGGTCTGGTATTTCATATCTCACTTGTCCAGATGGTATGCTTAAAATCAAGTGCATTCTYTTTTTTTWAATTTATTTAAATCAAGCTGAAATCCAGTCAAGTCAACCCCACATAACTATTGAAAACTCATCTTAGGCTAAAAGCGGTTGTTTTACGATTGTCTCAACACCTGATACCAAATGCTTACTTCAGGTACCTTAGAGTTGTGTTTATAAAAATCACTCGCAAGAGTGAAGGTACTTCTTCACTAAACTGCAGGATGATGAGGAGATGCTAGAACTAATAGTGAGCAACCTGTCTTAAAGAGTAGTAGCAATCTAGCCAGGATTTCCAGATACTCCACAAGGTYTGATTTACTTTACTTCTTAGGAAGCTATCCAACATGCAGCTTTTGCATGGCATGCATACTTTAGGGGCACAGGTCCCGTTTGCACTGCATACCCTCATGTGTAAGGGTATATAAAAATGCATAAAGCGGGACTTGAACAAGTTCTGTGTCTTATGACAGTTAACATGGATGATGTGTATCATTTTCTGGTTTTGAATCTGTGGTGGTCTAATAGTAAAGACGATGTAAGTGATACCCTAGACTACTCTCTCAACCTAAGCTAGGTAAGAGATCTGTGAAAGCACTCGCTAGGAAAAATATCCCTGCAGAGAATTTACTATTCTACTAGCAAATTAAAATACTTGCAAGGCTTCAGTAATTTCAGATTATATGGAAAGTGAGAACTGAGTGAAACAGAGATCAGTTTGCTTAAAAACAGTAAAATTACGAAGTTGTATTTAATCAATAGGTCGCTTGGTGGTGGCAACACCAGAGTTCGCAAAGTATTTAACTTAACAACCCTTCAGTTTCCAATCCAAGGACATACCCAACTGATCTTAAGAACATTCGGCAACACGGAAGGAGTATCTTTGCTGCCAAGGAAGACCAAATAATCCTTCTGCAACCCAACAGGGAGAAAAAAAGAGCCAACCAGCACAGTTCGTACTCAGTGACCTTTACTAAATACCTGCTATAAGGTAAGTTTTATCAAGCCAAGTGCAATATAGTTTTAAGAAGTGGTAAGTCAGTCTTCCAACTAGGATAAAAGTAGGAAGGCAAACACAGAAATTAGAACTTACAGTTAAGTTTTAAAAGGACAAAAACTTCAGACTTGTCTATAGAAACAGGTCCTTCAAACAACATCTGTTATTTCTAATGACAGCTGAAGAGCTAGAAGAACACATTCAAATAAACAAATTTTAAAAATATTTGGATTTCCAATTTTTTTGCTTTAGCCTGAAACAAGCCAGAAGTTATTTTTAACATGCTCACTGTGCACAACTAACTGTTGTACTTCCTTCAGCATTTATAATCAGGGTAGGTYAAACACTTCACAAAAGCCACTCACRTTAAAGCATCGAGAAGTTTTGTAGGGAGACACAGTTATATTTAAAGATTAGCATCAACATTTAAATAACAGTATTTCTCTCAGGAAAATTTCAGTATTGTTCAATTTATGTTGTTTTTTTTTTAAACAAACTTTATCTCTAAAATTAGATAGTTATCTATTTCCAAAACCAAACACTATTTTTAAGAGCTGTTAATTTACATCGAAGTATTCATTACCAGGAAAACTTAAAATGAGAAAATACTCAAAAGTATCTTTACAGAACCATAAAACACTTGTTACATTTGCTTTTATCACCCAAATAATTGTATTCATAACAAATTTATCATGCAGCTAATTTAAATTGTCTAAGTGAAAATAAGATGCACTATATTTGCAATATCTAGTCTCAGGGGCCACATTTCAATTATTCTTCCTACACAGCATAATGACATATAATTAAATTGTAATCTTGCCAATACAATTTTACACATTTCCTGTAAAAATACACAGATCAAAGCAAACTTATTAGCAGTTAGAGCATCTATCATCCTCCTAAGCCACTAATCACTTTATGGCAGCAAAGATAACTGGCCCATGTATATTTAACATACACTGTACTTACATTGCAACTTTCTCTAGTTTCCATTTTTAACACTGAGTAAGCGTTTTACTGAATTTTAAGATGACAATTTAGGTTACCAAGATAACTGATGTTATAAAAAGTGAACCATAATACACCATTAAGTTAAATTTATACCACAGCTCTCAATATTAATTCTCAGTATTAAGCAGTACTTCTACAGGATACTTGCACTTGTTCAGAAAACAAAATGTAACAATTACTATAAAAATAAAGTGTTTAATTTACTTGAAAGACCTGTTCATCGGTTAAAGCCATCAATTATGGTATTAACAGGAATACAGATTCTGACAATTAGTTGATTTTTTTTTTTTTAATGCAAACCAGCATGCAGACATTTCCTTTTGCTTATCCAGTGAAAAACAATCCTATAATTCCAAATACAACTTCTTTAAATAAAAGTGACCTCAGTAAAATACTACTGCTACAGACAGCACGTATCAGTCACCTTTTGCATAAATAATTCTATAGCCAATTCTAATGTAATCCTGGCAGATTCATGGAGAAGACCAACAGTTTACAAGTGATCAATTCAGACTTACTCTACACTTCAGTGTACTTGTATCAAAAAACAAAATACAATGCTGACAAAGCAAGTAAATGTGTATCTTACCATATTTATAGTCTACAGAAGACAATCTTTACAGCATATTACTGTTTAAATCAATATAAACGTCTATTTATTAGAGCGGAAAATATTTTATTTAAAAGCTTACCACTTAAACTATACCCACCTCACAAAATAATGTAAGCTTGTCATCTGGTAGAAGACCATTAGCTTCATCTAGTAAAAAATCTCTTCGGATAAATTTCTTAAAACCCCAGTCCTTGCCTTGCACAAATCGATACGCTCTTTGGCTTTCTGATAAAAACAGTTATGTACAAATAAAGCAAGTTAAATAAAAATATTAACAAATAACAACACCTAAAAATTCTATATTAAGGCTAAGTGTTAATCCAAAAATAAATCAATTTAACACATTTGGATCATATGGTGTCACATTTTTAGGAAACCCACAACTGATTAAAACTTTTTTTAATGTTGTAATAGTGTTATTTTATAAAACACTTGATAGAACTTAGTAGAGCACAATTTGCAATTCAAACCATATCATCTCCTTAGATGTTATCTTAGGCACCATCCAGCAAGAGAGGAGTTTTTCAGTTAATGTTTAAGAATGCCAATGTGTCAAAACAAACTGTTCACAGGGAAGTACCATTACAATGAATTTGTCATCACAAATGCATTCTGACAACACTTCTGCAGTTGTCATAATCTGTTTTGACTTCTTCCTGAAATGAAAAATCTTGTTTCACAGGTTGAAATTATTTTGAAATACAGTAAAAGCATTAAAAAAGCAAAACAGAAATAAAAGCTTTCAAGTAACAAACTATTTCTTTGGTCATAAAAAGATATTATTTATATTTACCTTTTAGCCATAGCTATGAGAGTTATTTTTTTTAATCAATCAGATTTGCTAATTATATATCTATAGATAGCATTCTTCTACAACATCCAAAATAAAGACATCAGGAAAGTGACTTCTCTACACTACAATTAACTTGGGAGCTTTTACTGTTATCAGCAAGAATCAGTATTAACCCTCTGAAATTAAATGATCAGTAGCAATTTAAGTATACAAAACTACAAAAATAAAGCAGCATAAAAGTGTAAATGTATTTTTCTTCTTTCTAATAAAGTTAAAATGTTAGTTCATTACTTATTTTATACACAGCTTCATCACTTGAAGCAGCAGTCTATGCATGAATTATCAATTTACAAAGGACATCTACAGTCAGGCATCATTATACTGTATAAAAAAAAAAAAAACAGAGCATCTCCAGAAGCAGATGGTAAATGGCTGGAAAGTCCAAGAAATAAGATTTCTGTTGGTAATTTTCCAAAATTAAAAGATGTTTATAATTCCTGTAGTGCCAAATACATGATAGCCACTATTGCAGAAACTGAAGACACATCTACTCATAGGATTTTTGGGTTTTAGCACCTTGTGATTTTTAGCATTTAAAGTACCACTTGGCACATAATCTTCAGATTCTCAAAATCCTTCCATCCTACGTTGCGTGTCCCTCATTTAGGACAGCATTACGAAGAAAGCTCTCATACATTTTCTGGGAAATCAGCACAACTGTGTTCCTCCCTGAAGTGCCATTAAACTCATGTACACAGCATGGGGAAGAAAGAGGAGGAATAAGAGGTCTGTGCGCAGCTGCAGGGCTATGATCTCCTTGGCCTCACAGAGACATGGTGGGATAGCTCACGCAACTGGAGTGCTGCAGTGGATGGGTAGAGGCTCTTTGGGGAGGCCAGGCCAGGAAGGTGAGGCAAGGGAGCTGCCCTTTACTTGAGAACCACAGGAATGCGTGGAGCTCTGCCTTGCGATGGATGATGAGCCAGCTGAGAGTTTATGGGTCAGGACTGGAGGGCAGGCCAATATGAGCAACGTTGTGCTCAGTGTCTGCTACAAACCTACTGATGAGGAAGAAACAGGTGACTGGCGATTGGGGTCCTGGTGGACAACAAATGAACAAGAGCCAGCAACGAACCCTTAAGGCAAAAAAGGACCAGCAGCATCTAATTAAACACTAGAACAGGTTGCCCAGATAAGTTGTGGAGTCTCCATCCTTGGAGATATTCAAAGCACAACAGGTCCCAAGCAAACTGCTCTAGTTGACCCTGCTTTCAGCAGGGGGTTTGGACTAGACAACCTCCAGAGGTCCCTTGCAATCTCAACAATTCTGTGCTTCTATGATTATCTCAAAATATTTTTTGATGCACACACTGCAGTTTCATTTAATTACATACACCAATCCACTACTGGACTGGAAGACTGTCTCAAGCCAAAAGCCACGATCCACCAAATGTATAAAAGTGTAGCTTTGTTCATATAAGCTCCAGAACCAGTAGGCTTGCAGGGATTGAAGCAACCAACTCCATCAGTGGAAGAGGATAAATAGAGTGAAATACATACAGTTACTTTCCTTCCAAAAAGTCCAACCATTTAATTTTTGGATTTGAACTCAGTTTTGTGGATTTACTTTAAAGATTACAAGTGGGCCTAGTCACATAAGGAGAAAGTAGCATGAACTTTGGGTACGAGTACTGGAGAATTATAGATTTTTCCAAGAAATTCAGAACTTGCAACAGAACAGACCCTGCAAGATCTCTTAAGTCCTGGAGCAGCAGGATGGAAGAAAAGTAGACAGATTCTTCATATACAGGACTAGCAACAGCACAAACTCAGTGCAGATCAGCATTAAATTACACRTTTTCATGAGAATTCCAGCTTTCCCAAAAAGTGTTTCCAGTGAAGGTTGTGCTTGTAAGTTTGAAACTGAGAGCCATAGATTTTTCATATCAAGGCGGCAATTAAATCAAATCACCAATTATTTCAAAGTCTTCTAATTCCTTGGGTACATGGCTCATGTTTCTAAACTGATTACAGTGTAAATCAGGTGAAGGAGACCAAAACACTCTAAAGGAGTGTCTAAAAAAACAACCATGYGCGTTTATCCTAATTAAGGATGGAAATCAAATACTTCCACTGTGGCTAGAAACAAGCAAATACACCCCTACTAACAGGAAGCAAGAATAATCTGCTGGAAAAGCTAAGTGACAAGAATCTGGAGTGACAGCAGTTAGTAATGCGCTGTAATTTATACTGCTCAGGATAGAATTAACATAGCTCAGTGATCAGAAATGTGTGAAACGTGAACAAGATTTTTAATTAAGTTTCTAAAAGGATATTAAAAAAAGACATTTTAAAGTTTATCTCAATATTAAATTCTGTTCTCAACTGAAAAAAATTACAACGCTGATTTTCTTTGTGATGTTCTTACAAATCCACATGCAATACATTAAGATTCCCTTACCCATTGCTTTTGTTTCTTCTCTTTTAGCATTCAGCAGGGAAAATTTGAATTTTGCTCTGACTTCACTTTTTGGACAACTGACCAAAAGCAAATATAATGACAGGTAGTCTTTGCTTTCATCGTCTAATCCCTTTGGATTCACTCTCAGGCACCTGAAAGAAATGCAGAAATTGTATATTTTTAAATCATACCCAAAATAAATTCAGAAATATTTTTATAAGATACAATGATACATGCTACCAAAACAAATGTTTCCCTTATGACTGTTGAAACTTTGACATTAGAACCAATCCATACCTACAGTAAAACTTCAAGAAATGTCCAAGTTTCAATATTTTTTTGCAGTTTAACTTTGCAACTTTTGCAAGTGGGGAAAAAAAAAAAACAACGCACAAAAACAAAGCAGTTGCTAAAATAAAGACCTTACCACTTCATTTTGTCATTTGGCCCTGATGAAAAGGTGGAACTCTTTAAAACTTCACCCATTTCTTCTCGGCAAAAACTGAAGTTATTAATGGTCCACATGTAGGAAAATTTTACTACTTTAACCTGAACAAAAGATGTAGAAAATGTCAATAAAATTTAACTTACATATCAAGCATTAACTATGAGAACTAGTTAGACTGTCAGTACAACTCAGTATTTTTACGTTGTTTGGTTGGTTTTTTTTTTTTTTTTTTTTTTTGTTTTTTTTTTTTTTTTTTTTTTTTTTTTTTTTTTTTTTTTTTTTTTTTTTTTTTTTTTTTAATTATTATGACTAGAAAACAAAGCCATTGGAATTTATGTAGATTACCTGTGTGTAACACCAGCTTTCAGCCACAGGTCCACTGGACATCTCCCCAGGAGGAGGTGGGGTGGGAACCCTTGACATTGCCACTTATTGCAGGTTTATAGTATCAAGATAGCAATCCAAACTTCAGTAATTCTCCTAAAAAAAGTAATTCATATATTTTGTTCACCCTTTTTAAGTGTGTGGGGGGAAAAAAAAAAAAAAAAATCCATATTTTGATATCCATATTACTGTGCTTACTAAACGATCCATCTGAAAGTTAAACTTGAGAAGAGGACAATGGCTTTGGTATTTAGACAAGCTATATGTCACACACTAATGACCGCCTGTACTCAAAATCTGCAGGCTGAATCCTCATGCAATACTTTATAAAAGCAAGTGCCTATGCATCATACAATAACACTAACAACATTATTTCAACATCACCTTTGCAAATTACCACCTTGATCACTCCAGTCATGTTACAACTTTCTTCAGGATCTTCTCCTTTAATTTGGAGAGTAACTAGGGCCCTGTGAGCACTCGGTTATTAGTACCAATGCGTTAGTTGTCCACACAGGCATAATTCAGTCCCGAAAGAGCACCTAGCCACCTGGGAGTAGAATAGATTCAAACAATCCTGGGATTTCTCAAGGGAGGGTAAGAAACTAAACTTGCATTTAAAGTAGTATTTTCTTCACACGTCTTTCATGGTTGCCTTCTATCTTTAATACCAACAGATTCGACTGAAGAACTATAATCACCACAACCACGTGCTTGTTCCGTATTGAAGCACAAAGTTGA
This sequence comes from Phoebastria nigripes, assembly GCA_035582835.1. Classification (NCBI taxonomy): domain Eukaryota; kingdom Metazoa; phylum Chordata; class Aves; order Procellariiformes; family Diomedeidae; genus Phoebastria; species Phoebastria nigripes. The sequence continues at coordinate 831,562 of JAYKAV010000023.1, forward strand.
AAAACAGTTTAAGTCAACTCACCAACTCTGAAGAATTTTCTAACAGCAAATAAAGCAATTTTGTTATGGATTATCACCTAACAGAACACTGCAATTTCTCCTGCCCATCAGAAATTGAGTCACATGCCCAGATTCATCACATCTAGCTACGTAATTAGTTAGCCTACTTGCACTAGCCTTTGTACATAGCTAATGAACAAAGGCGGGCCTGTCAGAAGGTAGCTCTGGGTTAGTGGGCTGACTCTCATTTAGGTAGGGTTTGCTGTCATCTTTAGACAGGTTCCTGCCAGAAGCACAGCTTCTCACTTATGCAGCTCCATTAAGTTGCTAAAAAGAAGTGACATGAACCCTGATCAAACCAGATGAAAGTCACAATTGTTTCTGCCACACAACATTTTCTCTCTTAGTACAGAAAGCTTCTTTAAACATATCCTGCTATTGCTAAAGCAACATCAGAAGTCTACAATCTTCCTGCAAGGTTTGAGTGCTTCACCATATAGGTCTTTTTACTTGTGATAGAACAGCACTCATTGTCTTACTGAAAAGATGGGCTTGCACACCACTAGTCACATTGGAACTCTTTCTCCGGGGATGGGCAACGCACTTGGGAACAAGTTCTATGCAAACATTGGTAAGACRACACTGCCAAGACCACATACAATTCAGTCACGATGTGAACAAGTTTATTATTCCTACAGTAAGAATAATTCTCTGTGAATCGCTATGATCCTCAGTGGATTCTTTCCCTCCTGCCTTTCTGGTACCTCTTCTCACTCACTTGCGATATCAATTAGCCCTTCCACATTAAAGCCTGCTGACATGGGAATCGCTCTGAATCACGAATGTATAAAACCTTGAAAACAAAACTAATTCTCAGTTTTTATCAGATGAGGAAGCAGATGCTATATAATCAGATCCCTTAACAGATCTCTACTAACAGATCTACTACGACAAGATGAAAAAAATCACTGAATAGCTCTCCTGCAAGATATGGATCACTGAGACATTCAAGTGTAATCACAAATACAATTCCACTGCCTCTCATAAGTGACTTTTCTTTCCAAATAAAACTTGTATTTATTTGTGGCAATCTTCAGTACTTAATTAGCACTCTCCATAAATGAAAACTAGTAACAAACAGCCACCCTCAATTTAAGATAATTGAACTTGTTTGCCCTATATTTTTTTTAAGCAGGAATCACAGGTATTGCAGAAGCTGTGTTTACATAGATTTTGTTTACAGCTTTACAATTTGTTTTGGTTCTCTGTACAGAACCACCCAGAGTAAAATTCCTGGGAAGGACACATGTGAACATCCCTCTTTCATAAAGCAAGTATTACTTATTTTACCATTACCACATCCTATTCAATGGTAACAACTGAAGCTGTTACCCAAATACATGATGGATTTTATATAGGACCATATCCTGACAGTGTAGGAACAGCTTACCTCAGCCTCACCAAACCTGTTTGCTTTTCTTCAATTCTCCAAAGCTAAAACCAAGAAGAAATACAGCCCATTCCTTATTTTGTCATTTGCATGAGATGCACAGGACTGTCTCATCTCTGATCTGTTCCTCAATTCTTTCAGTCCATTAGACCAGTCAGTTTCTAGTAACCATGAAGGAACAGCAGATCTGAGCCAAGTTTGCTCTGAAGGGGTCTCTAAATTGAAAAAGGCTGAAAATTAACTGCTGTATAGTATCCTCTTTAGAAAGTGTCCAGTGACCTTACGCCAGCTACCAGTAGTTATCTGCCCCCTCCTGTCTCACAGCTAGATCAGCTTGATCCACTGAGAACTTAACTCTAAACAAAGGAGGTTATTTTCAATTATTTTCAGGTCAGTCTGCTGCCTTGTCTCTGTACCTGTTCTACCCAGGGCATTTTTACTTCAGAGGCTGCTTCCACCTGCTGCGTGGCATTTATTATTTATTTCAGGTTCTGACAGAAGCCATGAATTTCCATAAGTACACTTTTCAGATCCTTCTGAATAGCTTCAGCTTTTTGTAAAGTTTCTCATTACAGCATTAGGACCAGACAACTGATTTTCCTGAGCTCCTGATATGTCTTTGAGGAACAGATTTGTATCTCACTTTTTTTGGCAGTGATTTACTCAGCCAACCAAATTTTTAGATTAAGAAAACTGGGAGAAAGCAAGAACTTTGAATAGTTTGATATCATACTGGGAGCCTGCGTTGAGGAGCAGTCTTTTTTATTTTTTAATATGTCTGGATGCATAATTTTAAAAAAAAAAAAAAGTAAAACCAACCAATGGCAAACTGAACAATGGAGAATGAATAAACAGAGCATCAGATGCTCTGTTAAGACATACCAGAAGACTGCCAGAGAACAGCAGGAAACAGTTTAGCAGTACTGCTGATCTGCCCCTCATTTCACTTAATCCATTAATCAGGATTTGGGTGGGGACGTGGGCATATTTACCAAAACTACAAAGCGAAAGAACACAAGCTTCAAAGATGTTATTGTGGAACATAGAGGTGTTTGGAGAAGGAAGGGTTTTTAAAGTCCCCAGGCTGCCACCCAGACCGAGTGGGCCACCATGTGCCTTACCCGCTTCGTGCGGCCACCGATGGTTACCAGGGCAAAACGGACCTTGCACAGGCAGACTGAAGGCAAGAAGAAAGATGCACCTACGCACTCACCCTTTGTTCTACGTACTGTACTCTGCTTGGAGAGAAGACTGAATACTACTTTGAAGAAAGTGTTTATGAACCATTGATTAGCCACTGTCATCAGCTCCAACAAAAAGGTTTTTCAAATACCAAACCCTCATCACAGCGTATTAGATCAAATGGTTGGGAACAGACAGAGCTGCAGGTCACAAAACCAGTCAGAGAATGACTGGGAGGAATTAAATCAATGAAGTGCAGGAAGACAGGCCTGTTATCTGCAGGACAAAACAACTTAGAGGGACAACTTTCATGCTAGAACCTGCATCTATTCCTCTGCAGGCTATCATGAACAAAGCATCAGAGGTGACAGGACATTATCAGGTAATACCTCCGAGAGTTTTCAGGCAACGCCATGCCTGTCTGGACATGGCTTAACAAACCAGTCAGTGTGGCCATTTTGCCAGGCAGAAGTCTCTGACCATCAGAGGAAACATGCACTGGGAACACCAAAACAAGTTTTAACAGATGAGGGCAAAAGAAGTTTCTAGCTTCCAAAACAGAAGTTAGAGATGTACTTTTAAAGTGTGTCAAGTACCTTTGTTGTTTGGTTGGGTTTTTTTAATGAAGTGATAAACCTATACTGAATGTGGTGCAGCAGTCGGTGATGATTCYACACTGAGAGTTGGCTTTCATTGTCTTACTTCAAAAGAGGAAAGAGGAAAGAAAAGCTCAAAGGTATTTCACTTAACCTGTACTCCCAGACCCCAAACATGATGGGCTTATCACTTCTACTGGTCTCTAAAGRTAGGTAGTGGTTTCACCTGCTAATCACTCTGCCAAGTAGGCCAGTCTGTTAAATCAGGATCTTCACAGAGCTGACTACTACTTGCAGAGCAGTAGTGGGCAAGTAGGTAGAGATAACACAAAAAAAAGTGATTTTGCAAAGCACATTTTATTTAGGAATCGACTGAAGTACCTTCCTATTCAAACAAATACTTGTGTTAAATCTCAAGCCATCTGAAGTTGATTATCTCTAATTACCCACACACAGAGTGTAAAGAAAGCACAGGCTACCCTCCATAAAACATATTTACACTAAATTTCCTCAAATTACCCACACACAGAGTGTAAAGAAAGCACAGGCTACCCTCCATAAAACATATTTACACTAAATTTCCTCAAAAACTTTATCAGCTGTTTTCCTAACTTTTAAGGGATCTTAAGATTTGAAGCCACTTCGTATACCAATATAACACGAATTTCATCAGACAAACATATTATCTTGTTTCCCTTCCCAGAAATTGTGTATTTGTCAACATTATTCTAAATAAAGTTACTTTTCAACATCTTAGAGCTAGGCAAGAACACGTTCACAGTCTCTTACATCTTGTGTTGGAATCACCTCAACAACTTTTTCACTGAAAAAATGACTAGCTCATTAAGAAAGTACCACATGCATATAAACACAAAGAGGAATTTTTTACTCCCCCAATAATAAACCCACAAAACACTTCATAAACCTATCTGAAGAATTGCCCTAAGTGTTAACATGATCTTTTGCCAGCTCTCATGTCTGAGAGTGGAAGCTCAGTATAACAACTATATCCTAACAGTTCTTTCAGCATAACAACAGTGTAACAGGTGCATACAAGCAGGTGTGTATGTTAACCAGTGACCATAGCAATGTTTTATTTTTCTATTTCAATAAGGTATTACAGTCAACAAACTACTGGCAGGAATGGCTACATAAACTGCCTTCTGCAGGGTATCCAACACACCCTGAAAGTCAAATCCAGCCTGCCAGAACCTAACCCACAGATCAGTTCACCAAGCAGATCAATGACCCCATCCTGCTCCCTCAAAAGCGAGAAGGAAAGCACTTTGTGAAACAGATGATCAGTTCCTGCTGACCCTCTTCTCTCTGCTATCCCTTCCTTCCAGGGCTTGAGCCTCCAGGATCAAAGTGTTTCCCTCCCAGGCTGTCCGCATTTTGGCATATCATAGGACTTCCAACGTCTCATCACATGATATAACTGAACATAAGTGAGTCTGGCACAGTGTGGGCTTACTCTCGAGTCCTGTCCAGAAACTGAGTAACACATTTAACAGCAATGTCATGGGGCACTTCCAAACCATGATGGCACAGAGTCTCCACAATGCCCCAGAAAGAGGCTATGGAGCCTGTCCTGCCTGAAACATCAAACATCTCTATCCAACAAGCTACTTTAACTTTTACATTAGCTGTTAAATGCTTAAAGTAACTTACTGTCTAAGAGTGACCGATATTAATACCATTTAACAGTCTCTAAGGAAAGCCTAATAAATGACCATACCAACAAATCCCACGTGCATGTATTGCATATTCCAGTTGAATGGTGATGGTCTTTTCCTGAACAGGGCTGAATATTTCAATAAAGGTAAAGCTGTTACGAATTAACTTTTTTTTCCCCTTTGGAAATATTGGTATTTCATCACTGGCTGAAATAAAAGATCACCTTCGGAAGGTTAACTGGCAAATAACACCCTGTTCCTCCAACTTTTTATTACTAGTAAATCCATAATTCAGAAACCAAATACAGTTTGTCTAATTGTACAGCCAAAACTTTAGGTTTTTAAAAAAAATCTAAAGTGAATAAGCCTTCCATTCAATAAAATCAGTTTCCAAAAACCCATTCAAAATAAACATGCTCTAGCTACAGAGATACTGATTTCATTTCCTCTCATTAAACGATCACCAGTGAATAAAGTATTTTATAAGTAATATATAAGTATTATATTATATATAATACTATCTATCAGTATTTGTTATTCAAGAAATCATTGTAAAAAACAATCAGTTTTGGTTTTTAAATTACTGAGGAGGCAGATTCTTCGCAAAAATATTGAATTGCTTTAAGGTTCACTTTCTTATCAGTTCTTGGGTGAGAGAGAACACATACATGAAGCTAAAGATGGAGGAAACAAACCAACCAGATCAAAATGGTTAAGTCTGAAGCGAAAGACATTTTAAGGCCCAAGACCAAGTTACTTTTGCACCCCCCATCTGAAGCAATGCTCCAGTTGACTTGTGCAGTTCTAGGTAGCATCAAGTTATGAAGGCCAAACTGTTTAAGAGCCAAGAAAGCCGTGCCCCTTTCTCCTTGGTCACAGAAGGACTCTGTAACAGCCACCCATCACCTGGGTCATGCTTATCCAGTAGCATGAAAATCCTGTGGCTGATTAAACTGGCTTGAATGCTGCTCAAATCCACACAAGAGACATTATCTTTCTTGCCAAGTCTCAGAGACTTAAAAAAAATATCCAGTTGAAGAGAGAAATTTACCATTTTTTTCTGTTTAAGAGTTTGTCTTGTAAGCCGATTATGCTTTGAAAAATTCATAAYACATTACCAGTAGAAAAAAAACCTGAACTTTGTAAAATATAGGATTGTTTGTTAATTAGCAGGATTTGCATCTCTTCACAATTGATCTTTTTGAAAAAATTGCTGCRCATTTCCTATATAGCTAACTATTAAACTAAATTTTCTGCTGGATGATACACAACACAATAAAAGACATTTGAAAGGTCTATTAAGCATAGGCAGTTTTCCAATTTGTTCAGTATCATCATTTGCTTCTCTGAAAATAGACTCAAGATATACCTAGAAAATTTAAATACAGTGTTTAGTATTTATTGAATTTAATCCCTATCTATCACTGCAACATTTGAGTGAACAGTATTACTAATACTTAAACAATTGCAGTCATATATATCCACCCCACTGAGTTAGAAAAACTACAAGTTGAGGATATACTACATTTTACATTATTTGTAGTACTTCTAACATACAAAATGTTTCCTTTTCAGGGCAAGCGGAAGGGAATAGCAGTTGGGCTACGCACAGGAAAACCCTGTGACACTTACTGAAGTGAGAGGTCTAGAATAGTTAAAAGGAAGGTGGGGTTTTTTTTCGTTTTTCTTTCTTTTTTTTTAAATAAGCATTTTTTAATATTATGTTAAGTATATGTTTGCTTTGGAACCACACAATAGCAACCAAGTTTACACAAACCTAAACCAGCTTTGGGGCTTAAGTCATAAGCTCTGGCTGCTCCTACGTGCTTCAAGCTTAAGATCTTACCCTTGCCATCCACCAGCTCTGCTGGAAGCTACCACCCAGCCAGGAGAAACACACACACTTCAGCACCCACACCACAAGCCAATTCATAACCCTCTCCACAATTCTCCAGTGAGAAAAGAATACTACCCTGGACTGGACCACGAGAAACTATGTATACATCCCCTGTCACCCCTGCTCCACACACAGTAAACTCCAGCAGAGATAGGGCAGGCAGCTGGAGTCAGAGACATCTTGAAATAGCTGCAACTAAGACTCCAGAATTTAAAGCACATCCTCAAGGTGGTTCCACCAGAAGAGCCCCAGCAAGGCAAAACCTAGCACGTGTGAAATGTCCAACTTCTCAGGACGATGGCAGTGTAGCTGTAACTGATAACAGTGAAGTCAGCAGCTCAGAATTAGCAAGATTATACTATTAGTTGTAAAAACTGTAAAGCTGAGTACATGTAATTTTCAGGCTTTTCTCCGAATTTTCTTTCCTATCCTAAGCCTTTGAAAAATAAAGTTGAATTTTACCTCAGCTGAGAGAAAACCTAGTGCCCAGCAGAACTTGAACTGTAACTGTCTAGTTTACATCATCCAAGCTTATTAATAAAAATCCCTCAGCGTTAGCCTTGCATTATTGTTCTGTAATATGAGAAACCCATTGCTCTCCTTTATTAGATAACCTAGACCATTCCTACAGGAGTCATCTACGCATTTCCCTGGAGAAGAAATGCAAGATTATTTCTTACAGCATATTTCAATTTCATTGCCCAGTCTAGTTTTATGGGACTCAAAAGATGGGTATTTCTACCACGATTCCTCTTGGGAAGCTATTCTATTCAAATAATCTATTGCTATTGGGTTTTTTTCCTGGTATACAGCCAAAGTGATCTTTTCCCCTCCTTAGTTTCACTCCATTACTCTTACTCAAACAAATCATTAGCATGTGAAAGTATATTAAATGAAGACATTTTTTCCCTAAATACTTCAGTTACATACAATCAAGAGTTCACCAAATTGAAAATGCTAATCTTGACTTTTGTTTTTGCACATGAAACAGAAATATCCGTATCAGCCAACAGAAAGTTGACTTCAATTTTAACAAAAAATATCTTTCTCCAGGAGATTCACAGTTAGTTTGGGGTGTTTTGTTTTTCTTTTTAAATTCGTAAAATTTGTGAAAAGCACTGGACTATACTCAAGACAGGTGCTTTCATTTGCTGCAGAGAAGTTGTACAGAGCAACAGCAGCATAATGCTCTCCTCATTAACCTCTGCAGATTGTTATCACCTGGAAAGTTCACATTGAAATGGTACAACTGCTTTCAGCAGCCAAAAGTTCATACTCACAGATGTTATCAGGAGAGGTTTTTGATCATTCATTTGTTGCCTTATTACCCATCATAGCAAACAGTGGACAAATTTGTGCACACAGCTGCACCTTCATGGAAATGTTGAGAGGTACAGCCCATCTCAGTCAGCCCTGTTCTATGCCTCTTACCAAACCAGTCACAAAGGGTATTACACTTTGTGCAAAAAACAGCTGATACTTATATGCTAGGAAGCAGAAAAAACCTACACATCATTTCCAAACCCCAAAACTCAATTCTGCCAGAGGACCAAACTGCACTTGATGCTAGTTCTCCCAGACTTCAAACTGAATTAATTTCAATGGACTGGGTATTAAGTTTCATCCACAACAGTTGATTCGGCAACACCCTAGGAAAGACAGGTAGGTCAAGAGGTAGAGCTGCGCACTCACTTCCTTTGGTGAACATGAAGTAGGAATCTCTGAAAGCGTAGCTATATGAAGACCTGGTGAAAGCCATCAGGACAGGCAAAACTTGACATCTCAGTCTTGGACTGCAACTAAACAGGTTCACGCACACAGAGGTAAAAAAGAAAATCCTAAAAGTTCAGTCTAATAGAGACTGGTTTATGGAATCATAGCATCGTTTAGGTTGGAAAAGACCTTTAAGATCATCAAGTCCAACTTCTGAAGTTCAAAGACAAGTACACAATTTCTCCTGTTCTATTGTTTCAAAAACATCCAGATGTTAGTTGTTTTGCTTATACTTTTGGATTTAAGAACAATTCCAAAATAATCTGCTTAAGCTCCATTTTTCCACAACAAAAGTGATTCAAACCTTTGCAGTTTCCTACAACTTTTCCCACTTACAGCAGTCTTACTTGCTCAAAACAGAAGAACATTTTCAAACTATCTCTTAACTCTCTAGACAGAGAAGTTGAGCAAACTCAGTAGCCATAAGCTTTTAAAATTCTGGATTAGAAGGAGTAAGTCCAGAGACCAAAAGTAGTATTCACATTTTCTCCTCACAAAGGTTATTTCTTTAAAATTAGTTTGAGCATTAAAAGATTTCTGTAGCTTTCAACTTCCATAGAACCATTTGACGCCTCACAAGAAAAGACTACTTGGCAATAACCACTTCTTGCCTTGCAACACCAAGCCCTGCTGCTTCGCCAGGACTGCTTACCCAGGGTGAGAGGGAAAAGGAGCAGGGGATGGTGCAGTTTACTCCACATCAGGCTCCTCTGCTACAGGTCTTTCTCCAAAAGGCTGACATGTCACCTGCTCACTTGACAAAAACCTGTGCAAACTCTGAGGGTTAAATTGAGGCTTGATAATCTTATTAATATAACTAATCATAGCATCTAACTCTGGATACAAAGTTTACCACATACAAATTTTGAGCAGGCTACTACCTATGTAAGCTTTTCTTCCACCTCTACTTATATCATGCTTTCTCCCCCCACTTTTTTTTTTTTTTTTTTTTTTTTTTTTTAAGAGAACAACCACACTTTAGGAGAACATTATTGATAATAAGGCACCTTTTGCCATAAGCAAGACAGGAACTCCCCTAATCAGAAGCCTCTCAAGGGATATAATAGTATTAATTCAAGTCTTCCAGATGTATTTACTGTTTTTTTTTTTTTCCTCAGATCAACCACCTGCCCAGTGTATTTTGCAAAACTTGCAAAAATGTATTTATGCAAACTTCTTCAGTATAAGAAGTTACAATTTCTTATAAACTATATCACCCATTGCAACACAAACATTCTTCTGCTGCCATTTTTAATTTTAAAAGTTTGTTTGCTATATGCACATAAGTAACAATTGACATATTCTGCAGGGAGATCAAAAAAACATCAAAACTAGATTGCATACATTCTATTCCTCTGAAACCACCATACGCCAAACGCAGTGCCAGACCTAAGAGTAAGATCGCACCAACTTCAACAGTCAGTATAGCAATATTATATTAACCTACAATTACCCAAAGAAGCTAGAGACTTCAGACAATTTGGTTTCTAGTATAACATTTCCAGAACTGGAACAGTATGACTCAAGTCTTTAAATGAGTTCATACAGACTGTAAGCGGAACTTTCCAAATGCGTGAAAAAACACCTAAAAATAGGTACCAATCCAGATGTATGCAAATAATTGCTGCAATTAACTTCGCACACATCACAGGCACAACTCATTAGTTGACATGACTGTATTTTGTCCACTGTTACAAGAACAGTTATTCAATTTGATATGTAAATATCGGTGTGACCACTGGTACATACAATGTTCATAAAAAGGAGTTAAAGTTTAATATTATCATTATATATTGCTCCATCCTAGAAGCTGAAGCAAACTATATTAAGCACTTGTTATCTAAATTCATTACAAAACAGTTCTGATTTTATCTTCAAGAGTTTCAATTACAAACAAACAAGYGACTCTGAAGTTAAACTCAGTTAACAAGGAATCCATCTGTTTTAAAATTTAAGAAAAACTGCCACCAAAGAGTTCTGTTTTGTTGCTGAGGGAATGTCTACAGATTAAGTAATTCAGAGCCCTATTGTGTTAAATGCTGCAGACAGTAAACAAGTGCCTCCTCTAAAGAATTTTAAGAAATTATTAGCTAACTAATCTGAATCATTAGATTAATACAGTAAACACTCAAAGCAAGAAATTACTTGTATTTAGATTTTATTTCAACTTAAACCAGTGATTTTGTTTTACTTAAACTCCGTATATTGAAAATGGCTGTCCTTCACAGGCTACAGCCCATGCTGATGGAGAAAACAGATCCATCAATTAGAAAATGCATATGAATAAAGAAAGCCAGGAAAATTAAAACTTTTGGAAGAAGTAGTTTTCCAAAGAAAAAGTCAACATGGAACAGAGAACTAGAAAGTATGACACCAGAGGAGAAAGTTATACCAGCTATTCCTCAGGCCAGAATGAGTTCTGCACCTACACGTCATTTCAGTTGTTCAGGAAGCAACAGCTGATGCAACTAACCCCAAACCCTTTTAGAGACACCCAAGTCTAATTAATTTTCCAAACATTTAATACACAATAAGCCATTTGAAAGAAATCAAGTGCAAGTCATCACTCCCCCCCCCCCCATTCCCTTCATCTCCATTCGTAACCCTACTTAGGAATTTATTTTGCAAGTGACTTGACCAACTGGTAAGTGAGCTCTTGGGAGGGGATAAACATTAAAGGAACAACCAGGAAGGAGGGCCGAGAGAAAGCTTGGCTCCCAAGTTTCACCCAGTGATCCTCTCCACGGCACAACAGAGGCAGGTACCACAGTAAGAGGTTCCCACCCCATGAACTTTGGAAGTTTCCCAACTGCTGGAGACATTTACTCCATGAGCAGCAGCACTGCCTACGCCAAGAGGTACTCTGTTGCGTTCTCCCTGGCACACAATTGCCTTGTCTTCTTATAAAGCAGCCAGTTAAATCACACGTCAAAGGATAATTCACCTTTGAACTACTTAGGAAGTCAAGTCACAATATAGTGCAAAGAGCAAACGAAGGTGGATGGAACTGACACAGACTGTTCCCTACTCAATTGGTAAAGTACCACTAATTAAAGGATAAGCAGCTGTCTATTCTAAAGCAATCCTACAGCAAGAGTACAATCAAACTAGAGCTTCAAATAATGCTTATCAGCTAAGTCAGTTGAGATCTAAAGTTGGGGGGTTTTTGAGACAATTGTTTTTAATTAAACATTCACAGACACACAAGAAGTAAATTACCATCTAGCAAGTGCTCACAAAACCCACCAGCTTCATTCCATATATCTAGCAATGAAATCAAGGGACAGCACACTAGGCATTTCTAATGCTTAAAAAAAGAAAAGGTTACAAGTACATACAGCAGTCTCTTTTACAGAGGTGAGAAGTCAACACAGAAGTTGTTCTCTCCATTCAACTTTACGTGAAGTCCACTGTGAAATCACTTAGTCCATCTTTAATCTCTGAACAAGCACCATGGAAAATAAACTAGCTTTTTTCACTAAAGCAACTGTCAAATTCTGAAAATACTTTACAACTGTTTTATGTCACCTATTTTTTATGATTTCCATGGAAAGAAAAAGACAAGTAAACAATGAAAAGTGGCAAGTGTAATATTTTTCACAAAAATCAAATGATAAATGGCTTTTGGGAGATATAAGGCATTACAAGGATAAGTAATCTAATTCAGGGAATTGGTACATGTGAGCTCTCTAGATTATTCCATGCCAATGAGTTTCTGAATCAGCTGAAAGAGTATCTCACTTTCCACTACATTTCCTAAATGCTATATGCAAACACTGATCACAAGAACATTGACAGATACACGCGTGCTTGCAAAGTGATTCCCTGTAAAGAACAAAAAACCCTTTATAGCTGACAAAGAACAATTTTAAACCAGGTTACCAAAAACCACATCAGAAAGCTATTAAACTCGGGTAAAATGGAATCAAGAGAGTTGAGGGTCTTTTCTGTTTAAGCTCGCTCCAATACTGAACATATACTCCTGCCAAAATTCAGCCCCACCACACAAGTTGAACAGCTAAAACATAACCAAAAAAATGAAACATTTATGCAACACCATACACACTCTATAACATAGTACACATACTACTTAAGAAACCCACTGAACTAGGGCAAGCGACCATCTTCTCTCAGTAACAACTACTGCAACATCTAAATTGCCACTATGAAAATACCTCCACCCCTCACACAGTTGCAACAATTCTCCCCTAAGCAAAAACTGAAGGAGAGATTTCCTACTTCCATTTGAAGGGACAGTTCCAACAGGAGTCCTTTTGATATGGGTAGGACAAGAAGAAACAGAAAAAAGTGCCATAAGGACATAAACCAGAAAGTTTCTCAAGAAATCAAAGCAAGGAAGAAGTCTCTTGTGAATATGCATGCATTTTGCAAAGGGAGGAGAGGGAACCAAGAGCTAAGGTATGAAAGCCTCTTGGAGAGGACATCTCTGATGTGATGGAGCAGGCACTAGACAACCACTGAGGCAAGGGCCTTCTATTTATCCTAAAAATGCAGGGCCCAGGACACACATGACAAAACACAGAGCCTGTTTGGCTACCCAACTGCTCTTCGTCCTCAGTCTGATGACCTCTGCAGAGTCAGGAGAGGGCTGCGTGTCCCTCCAACTTCACCATGCTAACAGACTTCTGAAACCATGTAATTCACACAAGTTAATATACCATCTGTACATCTTTTTGCTGCCTTATCATAGTTGACTGTGTAGCATATTAGCCGATTTGATGGAGATGGTTAAGGAAGCACTAACTGTGACTCTTAAGAAGGCAAAGTGTTTTAACATAATTAGTGAGGGAAGACCTACAAAAAAAAAAAAAAGTGGGAAGGGAACGACRCTGACACTTTTCAAAGCATTAATGTTTTGATCCAGGGCACAGTATTTTGAAGATCACAGGATTTTATGATTACAAGTATCAGGTTACTGCTTTTAATGAGTACAACAATCTCATTTAGATTTCCTTACTCTTAACCATGTTTTGCCAAATACACAGGAAGCAAGAGCAGCAGCATGTTGTGCACTGCTTTTTACAAAGGGACAGAAATGCCTATAAGGAGCATACAAGCCTGTCACAAAAAACTGTCAGAAAAAAATACCACAAACATACACTTGTCATCAACAGAAAGAAAAAAAAAACCAAAACAAACTGGGATAGGGTAGTTCTGTAATGCAGGACACACGGAAGCCTACTTCTGAGCATACCCCAGAACCTCGAAACAAATTCAACAGGACAAATTTCTAACTACAATAATTTCTAAAAGGGCATATGATGTAAAGAGAAAAAAGTGAACAGTTAAGGTAGAGATGTGAAGAGACTGTACATGAAAGAGTGGGAAAACCAAACGCAGACAGAAAACCAAGGAAGAATGAATAAAAAGAGAAATCAATGAGATCTATGTGCAAGTTGTAACTATACTACCTATTCCTGCCTCAGCTATTTCTTTTCCACTTTAAGTTGTACTGTTAACGACAATTGGTTTCATTATCTCTCCTGTATATTTACGTTTAGGTGCTTTCAAACGCACAAAAATTAACAGATAAACACAACATATTGAAAAAAAGAGAGAAAAGAGTAGGTTTATAATATGTGATTTCAGCTGAACATCCAAGAACTGTAAGCAGTATGCATTGACAGTTGAAATCAGTGATTAGGCCAGAAAAAACTTGGTGGCCTTTCAAATTCATTTTATATTTGTCTACAGCATATACAAGTTTTTAATAGCAACAAGTAGCTCACAACGCCTATGCAAGTTCAGAATGTAATTCGTTATTTTCACTGACAGTTTAAAAGCAGACTGCAAAGTACCGAAGTCAGAAGTTTGGCAGAAAGCTGTTTCAAGGCAATATAACACCAAGGATATTTCTGGATATTTAAAATCTCAGGTTTCCAGAAGAGAGTTAAAAGTAGTTTCTGGTGATGTACCAAACCCTGCCATGTTTGCAGCTTTATATACAAAAGGCATATTGTCTAAAAGTTGTTTTCCCTTTCCTGAGCAAATATCCACGTACGGAGTGGGGGGAAAATACTATGCGGTAGACACACACTGGAAATCCTTCACAAACATTAACGTTTGTCCTCGTCACACATCCCAGAAGGCCCTGATAGAGAAGCCAGGTAAAATACTTTCAGAAGTGACAGTGACCGATAAGTGTCCCTCTAAGAAGGGATTCCTATTTCCAGAAATAATAAAGTTTTTAGTAAAAACAGAAAAAGGAACAGAACCATTTTTGGTTGGGTTTTTTTGTTTGTTTTTTTGTTTGTTTTTGTTTTTTTTTTTTTGTTTTNTTTTTTTTTTTTTTTAAACAGTTAAACAAAATGCCTTGGCAGTCATACAAATGGCTCAGCTTCAGCAGCACTGGAGCACTTTGTGGTACAAATTCCTCTAGCCATATGGGATATCTATCAAAATAATGCATTCTGCAGAACTGATAAGAATAAGGAATGACCCAGCCTGACTCTCACAGATTGTCCTTCCTGGCAGGAGGTTAGAAACAATCCTTTTTGTTCAAATCCTATTTTTATAACTCTTAACACCATTTTAGAAAACAACTTAAGAATATCTTCACAAAGCAAAGTTACATTTTAAAATAAACTGTTGATTTTAGTATATTGCAGTTAAAAAAAATATTGTGAACTCATCAATAGCGCTCATGTTGTTTTCTTTGTTTTGCCTTTTTCCATTCTTCATGCTCCTTCTCAACTACTACTGCTCTCAAACAGTCTTAATATGATGCAAATTTCACCGGACTCCAGTGAATTTCAGTAGATGACATCATCAGGTGAAAACCAGTGTTAGTCAACTCCACTTCCTGACCACGTATAAAATGGTGCACGCAGCACAGATGAATCAAGCATAAGCTTTTAAACATTATTCACTTGCTGCTACAGCGTCCCCGAAAGTTTGCCATGGCCCAAAGAAGGGAGCCAAACCCCCAGTTTTTTTCTTACAAGAGGAGAACTTCCCAGAACAAACTGTCACGTCGCAGTTCTGGATAATACGAGCACACGCGGAAAATAAAACTGTTTCGTGGGAATGCCTTCCGCAGCCGTGCAGCTGAAAGCACTCATGCCAGGGCCTGCAGCAGCCCATTACGAAGCGCGTCCTGCCCAAGGTATGGATTACATACGTGGAAACACCACCAGTCACAAGCCTCCTCGGCGTGTGCGTGCCGGGCCAGCACCGGCTCCCAGGGCGAGGAGGCTCGGCCAGAGCAAAGGCGAGGCGCTGAGCGGGCGCGGCAGCGGCCCTCCCGCCAGCAGCGCGGCCCGCCGCCTGCAGCCGGCCTCCCCGCCGCTCCCGCGGCCCGAGGGAAGGGCCCCGCAGGCCGCTGCCCCGGGCAGGGGGACCCGGGCCCGCCCCGCCCCGCCGGCACGGGCGACGGGCAGGGGAGAGCGCAACAAAGGCCTCCCCCCACACACCCCGCCGGCCGGCAACGGCCCCCGCCGCCCCCCTCGCTGCAACCCACCCCCCCGGCCCGGGGCGGTACGTACCGGAGCGCGGCGCTGGCTGGGCGGCGCGGCGGGTCTCATACTGCCGGGGCGGGGGAAGGTGTGACGGTCACCGGTGCCCGGCGGGAGGCGGAAGCGGCGAGGCCGGGCGGTGGCGGAGCCGCATCGCTGCCCGCGCCGAGACCCGCTGCTGCTGCTGCTGCCACCACCACCGCCGCCGCCGCCGCCCCTCCCCCGCGCTCGGCACCTCGCGGCTCCCGTACGGCCCCGCCGCCGCCGCTCCTGCCGCCGCCGCCGCACTTCCGGGCAGGGAGGGGTCACGCCGCCTCGCGCCGCGCCGCTTCCATCCGGGCCCTCGCGCGCGGCCCCGCCCCCTCCCCCGCGGCGCCCGGGGCGGGGCGCGAGGCCGGCCGTTGGGCGGGGGCGGGGCGCGAGGGCGGCCGTTGTCGGGAGGGCGCGGGCGGCTGTGGGGGTGAGGCGGTGGCCGGAGCGCCGGGGTGGCCGCCAGCCTCCCGCCCGTCGCTGTTTGGGGACCGGGGCGGGGGGGGGCGGGAAGCGGCTGCGGGCAGGCGCGTGGTGTCCGGAGGAGGCGGCGGGGCGGCTCTGGGAAGGCTCCGGGTGAGGAAGGGGCCAGGCGGTGCCGGGGCGGCGGAGCCCAGGAGTTTGTCGTGTGAGCTTTCGGTGGGGTCGGGCGGGAGTAGCTCCCCTGAAGCAAGTGCCTGGTCATCAGCCCCGCTTACCGACTGGTTCACGCTGCGGGACGGACTTGGGGCTTCTGAGAACTCCTTTTTTTTTTTTTTTTTTTTTTTTTTCTTTCAGATGAAGTTGACCTGAAAACGACACTCGTGAGCTACCAGGTATTAGGACCTGACAAGAACCAGCCCTGCGTAACTAATGTCGGGTTCTCAGCATCTTAGCTGATGCACAGATCTGCTCCACGCTCCTCGCTGGCACAGGCGTGGGCTTCGAGGCCTTCACTGAACAGCTCCCTGACTGGGATGCTCCTGTTCCCTCCCACACATGTTCACCACCCAACAGTTCTGAGAGTTGTCGGTCAGATCTGTTTCGTTTAGCCCAGGTGGAATGAACTTCTCTAAATCATTGATGAATCTTCCGAGTTGCTTCTAAAAATAAATGATGTTATAATTGTAAATTCTATATACAGTACTGCAAACTTCTTTGTGGAGGGTTGGAAATAAAACTTAAGCAATTTGTTTTGTTTTGGCCAGGACTTTAAGTAAAGTATCATCTATGGAGACAATTAAGACTCAGTGACACTTTAATTGCCTCCCTTGAGAATGAGTGCTAAGAATACATACACACAGCATTGTGCTGTGTAAGGATACCCAAGCTAGCAAGGTCTCCAAATCAATACAACTGCATTAGTGAGGCTCAGTGCCCTGGATAATTCATCCTGCAGAGAAAAACTGCACTGGCAGGGCCATACTGCTTTTTGTATTACTAGTTCACTCAGAACTATTTCAGGAACCTGTCCAACATGGCACTGTATTTTCAGATGGCTCAGCGTTTTTTGTTTGTGTGGGGTGGTTTTCATCCCAGTCCTTGTAGGAGATAGCTTTACAGCCACAGGCAGGATTTACGCTATTTAGCTGAACAGGATGCTTGGAGGAGGACCAGGCTGTTAGCTTTTATATGGCCCATTACTTAGAAGAAAAGGCAGTATGCCTTTGTCGGTTGTATGATACACAAATAGAACACAGACTATCGGGATTCTTGGTATTGCGAGCTGAGTAGTTCAGTGCTTGGAGATGCTGTTCCAAATGGGAAGTGAAAAATAACCACTTTTTCACAAGGCAGAATTCAGTCTCTGCTACTTGGAAATCAGGGGTGCATTCCTAGTGCTAACTGAAGGGTCTGTAATGGGAATCTTATGATTCACATAGAGTAGCAGCACATAGGAAAAGCAGTGAGACAAGTGAATCTTCATATATAGTAACTAACTACCATCTCCTTTAAATCCCGCTCTAGAGAAAGTCTGCAAAGATGGATCATTAACAGAAGTTGTGAAAAAGACATGCATATTTGTCAGCAGACAAAAGGTGAGATTACAGCTCATGCATCCCTTGGGCTGAAAAGTTCTTTTGCTCGCCCTCAGATATTCTTCTGTGTGTGGGCAAATGCCACAGAAGGGCGTGTAAATGGTTGCCAAGCAAAGCAACTAGCACTTTCCAGATCTGGAGTCTCGAGTTGGTTTTAACAGAAGTTTAATTTATTTGCCTGTACTTTTCATCCAGTGCTTAGTCCTATTCCCTGCTATTCCCCCTTACATTCCCATTTTCATACCCTGAGTTTGTTTCTCTTCTCAGTGCTAAATTAAAGTGCACCATATAGCGCCAGCCGTTTGTGTCACATTAAGGTGAAATACTGTCACGTCAGGATGCATCAATATTATTTGCATTATGGCAGCACTTAGTGGGTCAATTGAGATAAGTGGCCCTTTATGCCAGACATTTTACAAAACAGGAGGCAAACACAGAGTTTGTAATCTAATTAGGCAGGACAGAAAATGGTAGAGAAAAACAAGACAGGGTGAAATGATTAAGCACGCTTACAGAACAAGGATTCTGGCAGAGACCAGAGGGAGGACCAAACTTTGCTGGGTCCAGACTGAATGCCCTAGATCATACTTTCTCAAACCAGGCAGGAGGCCCCACAGGAATATGCACTTACAATATACACTACTTTCTGGTAGAAACTTGGGGGTATTTATACTTTTCAAAGCTTTTCAGGGAAAGGTGCTATGTTACTTTATGTCTAAAAAGAGATTAAAGCCAAAAGAAGAAAAACATATCTGGGTGATATGCAATAGGAATCTTCCCTGTTCTTTCCTGTTTATGCTTTGTATAAACAAACATAATTTTAGCAGAGACTTGAACTTGGCACTTCCAATCTTTGCCTGGGCTCAGCAGCTGTTCTGTGTGAGCTTCCTTTTCTTCTTTCATTAAAAACAAATAAATAAACACTTAAAAGATTTTCATGCAAAATGTGAAATGTGAAAACATTTGAGTTTTCTAACTTTCACAAGACAGGCAAATGTTTCCCACACAGTTTTAGTCAGCTTTGCAACACATTTTAGTTCAAGGTAAGCTTATATGTTAATAGCATTAAAAAAAAAATTACTAAATAGAATTTGCTTTGTATTGCCATGTTCCTTTCCCTCAGGTTCTCTTTCTGTGTTTGCTCTAATCACTGTTACATCTTAAAATAGGTAGTAAGGACTTCGAAGCAGGTATCATACCTTCCTATGGATATTTCTTTAATGCATAATGGCAGAAAACTCACTGGAGACTGGGTGCAGCGCTACATGACATTAATTTTTCTGTGGAATGRCCTGCTGCAAATTGCTGACCATCTTTGGTTAGTTCCTCCTCAGTGTTCTCTAACACGTTATCACCAGTTTCTTGTCCAAAAAATTCCCAGATTCCTTTCAGTCATCCACCTCTACAAATCTTCCACTTTTTTTCTTTTTTTTTCCTTCATGCATGTATAAGTTGTTGAGTTCATTCATATTTGCTAGAACTCCACAACTATGACCGTATAACTGTGTGCTGTGTCCCAGGTTCTTTGTACTTCACTCTCTCTTCACTGCCATCGCAGTGTCAGTGAGGATCACAAATAAGATGGCAAACCAGTGGTATTATTTGATATGCTCAATAAGACACATACCTGACAGCTACTACTGCTTCCAAGTTCATGTTCCCTGCTGCGATCATGACATGTTTACAGGTCTTTCAAATTAAACAACCCTTTCCCCACCATGTACATGTGTACAATGAGATTTTTTTTTGTAATGAGAAGTGATAGGCAGTCTAAATAGAGGAATCAGTACTGCTGGCTGTGTATACAATTAAAAACAAGAACTACAACAGCCATTGTGCTTTGTTCAGATTTCTTTAGAAATATAGTTTCCCAGGCTGTAACTCGGAAACTAAATACATTCCTGGATGTGGTAAAATTTTTATAATAGCCTCTAGTGGGAAAGATGATTTTTTTTGGTGAATTTAATAGATTCTTTTCAGACCTTGCTAAAGGATGAGAAAGCCTCTTTTAAATTCTTTACAAATCAGCATTCCTTTCCTCTCCCAAAGAAAAGTATAATCAAACCTTATATTTTCAAATGTAATGCCAAATCTTTCCTCTACTCCCTTCTGCTCTCCAAAAAGCAATGAAACACAAAGGGGCATACCCTTCTACAGACTTTTTGTTTCAGAGAGTGTGGAAACTTCTTTTTATACCAGAAAGCAACAATAAAGAACAAGTTTTGCTTTGTGGCTTATACTCATAGATTTGATAATGAAGCCAAATGCATAGTCTTTTCCTCATTTCAATACCAAGTAACTTTTAAAATGCCTTTAAAAGTCACTTTCATAGAGGGAAGAACAAGCATGAAATTCTGAATTTTATGAGGGCCCCAAACATCATCATTTATAAATTCAGATAAAACCAGCATCTGAACATAGTTCAGTTGGCTCAGAGAGAATACAAATAGATTCACAGAAGAATCAATAGATTCTTCACTGAATGAAGATCAAGGTGCTAAGACACATTTAGAGGGGAAAAACCACGCCTCAATTTCAGAATGTAAGGAAGACAAGTTGTTCTGAATTTTATTACCCTTTTTGTTTTTGAGATTTCTGTGGTGTTGCCTCTTGAAATGGCCTCCTGCTTCCTAGCTGATAAACAAAATCCTTAATTATACTACTCACAAGAGTAATTTTCAACGTCAATATTCCCCAAATTCTCCTGAGTTTCATGACAGGACTTGGCTCAGTTGTCTCTATGCATAGTAAAAACCCAATATTCCTTCTAACTTAGGGTTTTATAGGACTGAGCTCTTCTGTCATACTTTGCAAACCTAATATTTTTAGCATAGAGCACTAAATATATAACTTTTAATAATGACTAAAAAAACCCAGCACTGTCATTTCAGTAAATGCTTATTTTTACACTTGCCAAATATACAGGACAGGTAACTGGATATTTACTGATTTTTGCACAATTGATATAATTTACCCATGGATTTATGAGGCATACATGCAATTGCCTATTTTGTTCAATTCTGCATATTTCACCAAAAAAAATTCCTGTATTTTTCTTATTCTCTTTTTTTTCCCTATTGTGCAAATTTTTGTAGGAAATAATACATATGGAAAAAATGGATTTGGGGAGAAATATTAAATTGAAAGCTCATGCTTTCATGTTTTATACTTAAGTTGACCTCTATTCATTCAGAAGGTTAATTAACCCCTAAATGAAACATGCTTTTACTATGTATCAAACAGCATTTTTGTTTGACCATAAATTACTTCTTTTTTCATGTTTTTTCTGAGAAATGCAAGCATTCTACTGGCTGTTTTTTCTAATTTTTCAATTTCACCATCCCCCCAAAATCATAATTTACACAATTATTTTATTCACCACCATTAGCTATAATTGATCTGGTCTTTATAAAGTTTAAGTAGTTAAAATGTAAGGGTGCAGCTATCCTCCAAATAAAGTTAATTTAAAAGTGTACTGGACCATGTACACTAGACAATAAGCAATACTTACATATATATGTATATAATAATATATGTGTATAATAGTACTCAAAATAATGTAGCCTGTGCAATAAGTATGAGTTTCTATTGGAAAATCTTCTAAGCAGAATGGTTCCTGAGTTTTGCTGAAAAGATATGGGCTCACTGAATTTAATCTCTAAGAAATATTGGAGATTTGTATTATAAGTGATTCACTGTTAATTATGAGTAGAAGTAAGGATATATGATATCTTGAATAGCAGAAAAAAGAAAAAAATCAAACACCTTTCAGGATTATTGGAAGGATACCAATACAAATGCTAAATACCAAGCTGAGAACACAGAACAGCCCCATGATGATTTCTAATAGAGTTATGCTTGATATTTGAAATTTTGACATAGCCAACTTTTTCATTTTAAGACAATACAGGGGTTTCTTATCTATTTTTATTTATTTTGGCATCTATTTAGATTTAACATATCAGTGTGTGCTTTAAGTACTGTAGTTCTCATTAGCACAGATTTTGCACTGTTTATGTTTTCATCTAGTTCATTTCTCCTTGCTGGCAAGCATTTTGTGTCTCAAGACATATTATGATTCATAAGCTGAATAGCTTCCTTTTGCTCTGGGATTTCAGAGACCAGCATGGAAGTATCCTATTGCTAGAGCAAAAGCTCAGATGAATAATGTAGTATGACTAGAGTGTATCACTCGGTGATGGAGATATTCTGTCTGTGTAGACAGCTTAAAACTGCTGGTCAGGAAAAGGTAGATTAAGGCAGATAATGATCTTCTGAGTCAGATTTCCTCTGGCATAAGAAATATATAGTGATAAAACAGTGTTAGAATCATTTTGCAATACTGTAATTGGATGCAAACTTCATTTGAGATTTTAGCTTTCAACTGCTTTACCAAATTTACATAACACAAATGCTAATTGGTGAAGAAAATTATACAGTAAACTCTCATGCACATTATGCTTAGACAAGGTCAAAATCCCACTTTTATCAAAAGGTGAAAGTAGCTTCTTTTTTTAAAAACAGTCTATTGACACCATTGATTTGGAAAGATGTGAGGTTTTCAGTAATTATACATCATGATACAGCATATTTGCGTACGGGTTTCATTCTGTATCTATTCACTAAAAAAGAATTTTCCATAGTTTTCCCATACATATATTAAAAGCCCAATTTTCTTGCAACTCAAAGTTGAGTTGCTTAATTTCTTTTCACTCTTTCTTGTTTTATACTTTGACTACTTTACATTAAATACTTGAAGTTTAGAATCTGATCTTTTCATGTGGCTGTTTTATGCCTGATTATCTCTATTGATTTCAACAGAATTATCCATGGTGGTAGAGAAGCTGGTTCAGTAATGGTCGTATCCAAAAAGCAGGAATTCACCGTGGAACAATTGCAACATATTGTATTTAAATTCAGAAAATGTAAATAATAGTTCCCTAGTGAGTCCTGGTGATAAAGACCAGATAGCTACCAGACCGGACAGATATCTTGCACTGCAGTTGTTGCATAATTAAGAACTGCAATGTTATATGTCCTTTGAATTTTAGTATTTCAAGGTGTTTTTACAAGCATATAGGATAGTTAATTAAAAAGAAAAAAGTTAAATATGTTCATCCTGGATAACTACCTTGAATTGCCTATAAGTGCCAACAAAAACTTGAAGATGAAGTGTGTTATCTCACAGTCATTGGCAATCATGGTTGAAACTCTAAAAAATGTCTTCTAAGAACACAGTCAAAGATCAGATTTGTCATCTAAAACATCTGTTTGGTCCTGCAAGTTTTAAGATAACAGAAGACGACAGCAGCATCTCCTCAAAATTAAGAGATTCAAAGGAAGCCGTGATCTCATAAACATAGACTAGCTTGAGGCTATCCAAGGTTCTCTGAATCATATCTCCCTAATGATAATTTTAAGGTCACTGCTGAATACGGTCAGTTTATTTTGAGAGGCAAGAAACAATACCTGGCAAGAAAGAAGCAGAGATCAATTGGCACAATACATAACTCTAGTTCAGCTAGTCAAAGTGCCTTTGAAATACTTTTGATTTGTAGCTTTGGTATTCTGTTGTTCTAGAAATCTGTTCTAATTTTTCATCCAGTACTCTATGAAGGAGTCTATGAATTCTGTAATGTCTGGATAGAGAATGATTTAGTCCAAGGAAGAACTGTTAACACTAAGTCCTGAAGTTAACAGAGAACTAACTGTGCTTTTACTCCATCAGTACTATCTGTTTCAGGTAAATTGACTTTCAAAATGTCTGACATGAAAGCTCATTCTAGGCAAACTTTAAATAATCATCCAAGATATGATGAAGATACATAATTTCGAAGACTTGTTTCCTTAGTGGATCTCAGCTATTAACAGCATGATCTCTTTTCCAGTGAAGGGAAAGAATTCCCTTGTACTTGCCAACTGTTTACCTCAGTTAATATTACCTTTCACTTGCTTCTAGTTCCTTGACTACTCATGTGCATAGAGGTGGATAGGTCTTATCTCATCACCGTGTGCACCTTGTCTCAAATGCTTTTACCTGAGCTTGGGAATTTGGCTCTTTTTCTACCTAAATGAACAATCACAAGAGGAACTTAAAAAACAACTAGTTCATGAGAGTTCCTCATCAGTGGCAAATATATTTACTTATGAAAAATGTGGATGGTGACATTGTGTTTCTGTTGGCTTATTTAAAAAGATAAGTCTATCAATATTTTTCTTTGAAATAAGTGGAAAACAGTGTTTTACATTCAGTTAGTCTCTTTATCAGAGTATTTCAGTTATTGAATGGTCAATATTACTTGTTCTTCTCTCTGTGCACTGAATAATAGAGTACAGATATGCAACAGGACTTTCAGAAAAAGTATACAAGAAGAGTGGAGGTTTGTGCAAACACATTTGTACAGATAAGGGATGCCTCCGAGGACTTGACCCCAGGACTTCAGAGTGTAGAACTGCCAGAATGGTTCCTGGGAGCAGTTAGGGACAATGCTGAAAGGGAAGAATCTGTGCTCCCGATAGTACAACATTTTAGTTCATAGTAAAGTTGCAGTTATATAGTATGGCATGCTGGTTAATAAAGCCTTAATTAGCTCTTTTTAGACCCAGGCAACCTTAGAAGTGTAGGGCCTGTTTGTACGCTATTGCTGATGGCTGTGTCTTACCTGAAAGAAAGCAAATTAAGAATGGTGTTAGTGCTAGCCATGAACATAAGGCTTAAGCTGAGCAGCAGTAACGGCTGAAAACCTGCAGTATTTGAAGCTTTTCCAATTCATATGCTATAAGGAGTCTTTCATGCGAGTAATAAATTGGATGGCACTTAGATGAGAACTACAAGTTGCAAGAGAGAAGAGTGTAGATGAGACAGCACAAATCTATATGCACATGACTCAGACTTTTGCCACAATTCTAGGATTTCTGTAAGTAGTAGATAAAGAACAATTTGATTGTAAAGCTTGAGCTGTTACTATTCAGCACTCCCTTGATGAAATTTGATGTCATTGAGCAGATTCATGATACCCACAACATGGCAGTAAATGCAGTTAACAAGACAAAAATGCAATGCCTACAGACAGGCCATCTGGTCACCTCGATATCCAGACCAAAAAGAACTTGCGTGATACCCGAAACAAGAATTAAATGTTACCATAAACTGACCTGACCATGAAAACAATGATGAAAAAATGAAGATAAAATTGGTTTTCTTTTTTCTTTTTTTCTTTTGTTTTCTTTTTTCTTTTTTCTTTTTTTT
>JAYKAV010000023.1:856918-947882 GCA_035582835.1 Phoebastria nigripes
TTTTTTTTTTTTTTAGTTATTTTTTTTTTTTTTTTTTTTACTCTTTTCTTTTTTTCTTTTTTCTTTTTTTCTTTTTTTCGTTCTTTCCCATTGGGAAGCAAGGACATAAAATGATTGACACTCTTACTAGGAATAACTCCTGAAATACTGCAATGGGTAGAAAGTGTCTGATGAGAACTGTGATCTGAGGCAGAATGAGGCTGTAGAGTGAAAAGGATCAAAACATTAATAGCCATTAGTGCAGAACAAATACAAAAGTTCAAGGTAAAGGAACTGGGAAGCAGAATAGGCAGACACTATCTGAGAAAGCAGACATTGCGGTTCAATGCAGAGAAAACAGACAAAAGGCAGAAACTAAAATGCTTAGCCTAAAATGCTACTGAGAGTAGTAGGCAAAGAAAGTATCCCAGTGTTTGTTCCCTAAAGGAAATGAAAGTTGAAGCACATGGGAGCACATATAGAGACTACCAAGAAAGAACACAAGTTGTGTGACAAGATTGTCTCCAAGGTTCTCCATATGCACATTTATTATCCCGAAAAAGCTGACTGCTATTTTTGCCACTCTGCTGTAAGACCGGTAACAACGTGGGTTCTGGCTGACTGGCAGAGCTGCAGTCTTATTCCAGCAACACTGATAAGCAACTGATATGTGACCATGAGAAGAGAACTTCAGCATTGCAAGACCAGTGGACTGGCTATCAAAAAGATTCCTCACAAGATGATATATTGTTGCCTGAATTTTTTAACAACTGGCACAGAAATACCCTACCTTCCAAGAAAACTGCCTCTCAAAACAGCTGAGTAAATCTCAGATGAGCCATCAGCTTGACCCACCGTAGAAATGTTTCACTTTCTTCTAAAATCAAGTTACATGATTTCATCTTTTTTTCTTTTTTTTTTTTTATTTTAAAGTGTCTTCTAAAATGTTTCCTAATGAAAAGCCAAAACTAAACAATTGTATAACATAGACACAGAATGTTTCTACTATTCCAAAATGTGTTGACTTCTCTCATTACCTGCCATTTTTTTAGACATACCTAGGCAAAATTTGACTTGAAATCACAAATAGCTTTGGTTCTGTTCAGTATTTTGGCAAATAAATAAGTATTTGGCCAAGGGAATCAAGGAACCTGTGCCACAATAATGAAAATATGTGCCTTGATAGTGAGTAGCGGGCAGAATTCACTGCTCTGGAATAAGGAACTGATTCCACTTTCCACATGAGAGACAGGACAAAGCCTGAGTTTACAAAGCTGTCTGGGAGAACCAGAGAGTTTGCAAGTCTTCTGTTTTTGAATGTTTATGAAAACAAAGCTCTCTGTGAATTACTGTGTTACTTTCACACCTCACATTTTTACAAATCCCAGTCTCTGTTCTAACAAAATCTAACAAGTGACACAATTATAAAAGTAGACTGACAAACATTAAAACTGACAGGATATAAAATGTTCTCAGTTCAGTAGCTTGGATATAAACTAAAAGCTAAGACGACAGCACATGTTTCTGCACTTGAAAAACTTCCCCCAGAATCTTCTTTCAGGGACAGCTTGAAAAGACAAATTGTACTGGAGTTTTTCAATCTGTCACAGTAGAGGACAGCTTCTGAGCTGTAGAGAGATGCCTTCAAATGAATCACATATAATTTTATCTGAGAATTTATAAACCTTTCTATTTCAGTTGGTTTTTTTCTCTCTCTTCAAGTATCAGAAATACACCATCCAACTCTAATCTAAGTACATACTACCAAAACAACTATATTAATCCAAACCAAGTGTTGGAGTACCTCATTAGTTGAATTTCGTATATTCTTTTATACTGGTTCTCTCTTCAAAATTAAAATGTCAATGTAGAGCAAAGTGAAGAAGCATCCACGCTTTAATGGGAACTCCAGGCTGCAGATGATAGCCCATACCGTATGAAGCTGGAATCCAGGCTCGGTGGATCTCATTAGAAAAAAATACAGTACAGGTGAGAGGTTATTGTCTCTCACGCGAGGAGAGAGAATATGTATAAGACCCTACACAACAGGTTAGTCTAATGAAAAACTCTACCAACCTCTGACTTAAAATACGTGGATTTAACCTGGGAGTTTTTCCTGTTTATGAGAAATCTGTATCAGTGCACAAGAACTGATAGAATCTCATCATGCTCTGACACGATGCACATAAAATTGAAAAAGAACACATGCTGTCATGGGTGATAGCCTTTACAGTTTGGTAAAGTTCTTAAAAATGACCATTTTACAACTTATTTTCTTCTTGTGATTCCTTTTGTCAGGAACTATGCTAACTGCAGGTTTTATTTTCTTTTCCTTGGGGAAGATTCATATATATTATTTTTCAGTTAAGCATTTTGATTAACTGAATCACTAAGGCTTTCTGTGAACTAAGTGAATAACGATATTCATGTTTTATAAATGGGGAAGCTGAAGAACAGAGAAGGAAAGTGACTTTCATGGTGAGTGGTACTGTCAGTGGCAAGGCTGGGAACAGAAACCAGAGACCTTTACTGCCAGTTCCACTCTCACCGATGGAGACCACTGTTCCACAGGTGACATCCCCACATCCCCACACATTGCTACACAAAAACAACTTCAGCAGAGCAAAATCAAGCATTCACAAGATATGAAATGACAAATTAAGGATGCTTATGTAACTTCCAGTTCCAGTCTACAGGCGCTTGTTCTAGCCTATATCTTTCCTACCACGCTATTTTCCCCCTACTCCAGTCRATGTTGAGCATCATCTTTTTCCACAGATACTGAGTACTATATCGTTGCCTGATTCCCATTCAGCTGCATGAGCCTATCCTATCCCAGAGTGCTGCAGCTCATTCAGACTAGCTGTAATAAGAAAGTCTAAATAGATTTGTTTAAAAGCACTGGCTGATGCAGGGTCCCATTGTAACACTTCCCTACTATCTTTTATTTTTCAGTAACTTACTTTTATTTTTAAAGTCACTATCCTTGTGGTTTTGCACAGATAGTATGATAAGCGATGCATTAAGTCACCTTTAGCAGTTTCATGCAATTTTATTGCAAAATAGTAGAAGGTGATACTTTGGCAGTGTTTTGGAGAAAATAAAAGAAATGCAGATCTTAATTCTGTTTCTTTTGAATTTTCAAAAATTAGAAGAGAGTTCAAGAAATGGACACATATAGAATTCAGCAAATGATGAAAAATATTCAAAGACATTTTTATTAAAGTGAGGGGGTAGAAAGCTTGTAATGCCTTAAGGGAAAGGAAATCTGTAGTGGAGTTGTGATGGTATGTAACACAACACCTTTCCTTTGGGATGATGATTTGATGGTGTAGTAAATTAGGATTTTGAACTCCTAATGCCAGATCAGAAAAAAGTCTTGTGTTCCAGCTGCAAACCAACATCTTGCATAAACTGCATTTGCTAGTTAAGATGCTGTCTGTCTTCACATTGTAGTAGAAAACCATCATAAACGTTGTCATTGGTCTGGATAATTCAATACAAGTGCAGTTTGCATCCATGGCTGATGTGGATGAGATTTATATGGCAAAGTGATTTGATACTGTACAGATCTGGTGTTAGTGTTTGCGGAGTCACGGCTTGAGTCAGAACGAACAGTAATGACCAATCTGGAAAGAATCCCAATGTCATCACTTCTTTTACCATGTCATCCAGACATGGTTCTGCTTCCATTCCCTTTCTGGCTCATTTCTTTGACCTGTCCACGAACAGTTTTTTTACTATGGCCCTTGGTTATCTCTTGGGCCATCTAGGTGGCTGGCTGTTCCCAGTTGTTGGTCTGTTCTTGCTCCTGTGTTCTCAGTCTCATTCTCAATGGACATGCTGTGCTTGTTCATTCTGCCTCCAGTATAAGACCACTCCCTCTCAAAAACCTGTATGCCAATAGGATCCTTATTCAAGGTGACAGGAAGATTCAAATTCCCTTACATTGGTGATAGGCAAACAAGAAGTCAGTAAATTGCTAGGGACATTCTCTGATTGTGTGTAAAGTTTTAGTTAGAAGAGCTACTTCCTGAGCTCTTACCCCATGTGCTCTTGGACAGACCTAGGTGTTTCTTTTAAAAATATACTCTTGCAAACTTTACACCAGATGGCAAGCAGAGCTTGCTGACCCCTTACTAGCAGGTTAGGTTGAGGAACCCCACGTAGCAGCTTCTGTTACTGTTTGGGGGTGGGAGGCGAGCTGGATTGTGCAGAAAAGCTGCATGAAATGAGCTAAGGCATTAAATAACAAGTTTTAGCCCCGAGTAAGATTTTTATGCCTGAATTATAAACCTCCTGTAATAGAAACTGTAAGGGAAATTCAAACAGGCTATTAATTGTAGCAGTGCCAATATATTAAGATGAATAAGATTTTCTAAAGGCATATACTAAGCAATTTCAGTTCCTTTTACTTGCTTCATTAGAACTGAATTCTTCATAGATGCATTTTCAATAAACGTGTGTGCTGATTTAAGAGCTCCTGTATTGGAGTCATTCACCTCTGCCAAGGCTCAGAAAGCACTACGTTCCTAATGCCGCCAGGGTTATACTGCTGTTACATGCTCCACTATGCCTTTGGCTTTCTATAATCTTCATCTGACCTGTGGTAAATCCATGCTGACTGTTCTCACCCTCAAGGAAATGAAGTGAGATTAAGGCTTCTAAGGGTATAAAGTTTTGAAAATGAATCTTATAGTCCTGAAGCCTCTTAGCTGTTTTAGAAGATGGTACAAGTCCACTGGTCATGATATTTTGTTCAGTTGACAAAACTTTTTTGAGGAAATGCTGAAACTTCTCCTTTGAGAAGGGCAGTTTCAGTTGTTCTTGGTCAATGAAGGTTTCCCTGAAATCCTGCCTGAAATTTCAAACACACAGAGAGAGAATCAATCCAGTATTATCCATGGCGTGGTGGCTCTGTCACACAGCAAGAGAAGAAAGCTGGCTTAAGTCCTTTCTCTGCCTGGTTCAGATCAAGGATTTGAGTCTCAGTTGAGACTCTTTTGTCATAGCACTCACTTTCCCTCATCCAATTTTTTTTAATATTTATGTGAACTAGAACAGTTCTTAGGAAAGATGTTGAAAAAAGGAAATGAGGATTGACTTTTAATTTTAAAAAATTCTTTGAGTGGGAACTCTTTTACCCAGATCTCATTCTGCAGGAGTAGACCTGGTAAAGTTCACAGTACACACGCATAAATATGTTAGCCAGAAATCAAGGCAAAAACCAGAGAAGGCTTAACTTGAAGTGATAGTCCTGAACACATTTACAAAGGACACACAGCAGAATTCTAGATTGAATTAAGAACTGTGTCTATGAAAGCGATTCTTGTCATTGGAAGAAGAGAACAATTTTGTTTCCATGAAGAATCATCTGCATTGAGTTCTTTCTAGTTGTGCATGAGGTAATAAGGTGGTTTTATTCCATTACTGGTTCTCCTGTGTTCTTAATATGCCGAGCCTCTGCATATACTACTGTAAACAGAAGTTTTTGTTACATCACTGTAGAAGTGCTTGCCATTGTATATCTGGCTGCTTAGGTATATTTGGGGAAAAGGCACCTCTGCCAGAAACAACCGAGTAAAAAAATATGTATCAGCATAAATGGTTCCTGAATATTCATATTCTCGTGGGAAGTATTTCCACAGACTTCCTTTAGAGGAATGAAGTGCTTGGGAAGCCTAGAGGGAAAAAAAACATTTCCTCTGACTAAGCATCCCTAAATCGTTAAACATCATTTTCAGAATACACAAAAATATCAGCTACTTCCTTTGACTTGTTCCATAAAGTATTGTTTTTCTGCCAACCTGTTCTTTCCTTAGCTTCTCTGAAAAAGATATTTCCATTCTGAGGTCAGTTGCAGAAAAATTAAGGAATCCCATCAGTGGAATAAAAAGAAATATCAACTTTATAACAGATAAAATTAGACTTTSACAAAAGAAAGAAAACCATTTCTCTTTCGTGTTCATCAGTGTTTCATTGTATATTGTTATTAACATGAATGCAGAACAGTGCTTATTTCTGTCTGTCCAGGAGCATATGCAAGACAGTAACTTCTCACTATTTCCAGCTGCTAGGTACCTACCACACCACATTTAGCACTTTGAGTTCCAGGTGGTTTTTCTCAAGAGATCCAAAGACCGAAAATAAAAACTGTGCTTTATAGCTACTGGGCTACCAGAATCAGTGAAGCTATTCCAATATATACACGCTGAGGATCTGGCCTGTAAGAGGCAGTGGTGTCCATCAGTACAAGAGCACTGTTAGGAGGCATTTATACTGGCACCAGATATGCTCCCTCTGCTTTGTTTCTTGCTCATTTTCTCTGCACTGAAATCATGGAGCTTTTTTCTTAACTGCTATTCATTACAGTTCTCTCCTGGAAAAATACCAGTAATTTAAAGGTTAATAGAGTGCTGATGTCACTGTAATTAGAGCAGAGGAAAAACATTTCTGTAATTACTGTTAATGCTTTCTTGCTGTTCAACCAATAAGATGTGGCCCCCAGTCTGAGATGGAAGGTGGGCGTAGAGATCTGTGTGAGCGAGAACTTGTGACAGGGTGATCAGACTAGTGCAGAAACGATGCCTGAGTCACTTTGGAGCATGTTGGAAATTGGTCGTTAAGCAACCCACCTGGGAAAAATAGAAGCCAAAATGTCAAGGATGAGCACATCATAAAAATGTAGTTTATGGAACTGGCTAGCCTGAAAAAATTCAAGACATGCAGTTAATCAAAATTCAATTTTTTATTTTCACTACACTGCATTACAAATAAACCCATTACTTTAGGAGGTTTACATTTTCAAAAATAGATAGTGATACTGCAGAGCTGTCCATACAAAGGAGCCTGTCATAGTGACCGCCGGGACAGGGCTGGAAGTCGGTTGCACCCAGATCATTATTCCTAAAGCGGTTCGTTGGTGCTGTGCCTGGTCACATGCACCAGCAGCTTCCCATGGAGTGAGTTAGTGCCTTGAAGTGCACAGTGAGGTCTCTGTTCTGCTTCACTAGGTGGGAAGTGGCGTTTCAGAGCTCAGTGGATTAGCTGTGAGCAAATGGAGCAGCTGAGCTTGGGAGGTTTTCTGTTCTGCCGATGGGAGACCTCTGCCTGAATGGCTGGAAAAGACCTGCAGCTGTGCTACCCTGGAGTACCCCAGGGTGGAAATAGAAATCTCTCCCGCTGATTATTATTACATCYAGATAATGGGTCTAGCTATCTTTATGTGACCTGGCCAATAGCAGTTTATCAATAATAACAATCCTTACTACCTAGCAGGGTGCCCTTATTGAATGAAGGGACATAAGGCCATATCGTGGCTGCCCTGTGCTCTGCAGGTTGTTGGCCTCCCTGGCAGTGCTGAGGGAACACAGCCTGTGTCAGTCCGACCTCCATTGCCTTGCTTTCAGTGCCCAGATTCACTCTTGGTTTAAACTAAGATACCAGGCTATGTGTGAAGTCAGAGGTTTTGCTGTGAGAGGGAGAGTGCAGTTGTGTGATAAAGTGTTCCCAGCCACAACTATATTTGATATATGAACATATCTCAAATCCCTTATTACCCATAATGACTATATCTTTCTTAGCTGCACTGTTAGTTCAGCGTGTTTTCATTTCTTTCTTTGAAAGAAGGAAAGATTTACTTTAAAAACCTGTTAAGTTATAAATCTTGCCATTTTGACTTAAGATTCTTAGGTTTCTGAGCTCCCACTGTACATTTCACTATCTGTAGTTTGTCCTGTATGGCTGACTTGATTTTGATGGAGATTTCTATATTTTGAAGAACTCTGATCTTTGGATAACTTTTTATACAGATTTTACTGATCAGTCATGCTGTTTTAGTCTAGTCCACTTGTTTTCTTTCTGCATTATAGGTGCTTCTAGTTAGTCAATTATAGTATGCTTAAGCAGTCTCTAAGCTGGGCCTAAACACTTTAATTCACCTACATTTGCCTTTTGGAAACTTTTAAAGGCTGCCTTCATCTTATAAGTTTATTTCTTCTATTCTGCTAGTTTCTAACATGGCTTTTTGAGGATCACCATCTTAATTATAGGTTGTGGTCAGCAGGAATTACTGGATGAGGCATGTGCTCCTTGAACGGCTTCCTTGGCTCTGTCTGTTGTATTTGTATAAAGCCATAATGTGGACTTCCGTTTATTAGTGTATAGCAAAATTTTCACAGGGCGGTATAATCTTGCAATGTATAGAAATACTTTTTTGCTATTTTTTAAATTAAATTTATAGTTGCTGAAATTTCTGTAATGTTGAAAGGGCGTAAAAAGAGAATAATTTCTGCATCATAGAAGTTGTTTCAAGAAATGTCAAGAAATTGCTTTCCATGTCTTCCAAATGGCTGGTTTATATGCAAGCACCTGAAGTCACCCACTTCTGGGTGACTGATCCCCTTGATTTCCTTCAGCATTGAATATATTTTTTCTTCATGCACAAACAAACCATTTATTTTTTATATAAGTATGTATATATGTATTTAATGGACAGAAGTTCCAAAATTGGTGTTTTTTTATTAGAAAAAGTGTTTGTTTGCACACACCTAAGAACTTAAGAAAAAACCCACCTACAAATAAGTCATCATGTGAGTTTTGCTAACTGTAATGGAGTTGCATTTGCACAATTACTGATGAAATTCTACACTCTGATGGATCCAGAAATCATCAGGCTACCACTGAGCAAGCTTGTGCAGTGATAGGGCAGAGTGCAGTATTGTGAAGACATACTAACTTCCTTCTTTAAAGCAACGTAACACTGCTAGCATGGCACTGTGCTTAGGCTAATTAGCTCTGTCCCGCAGAGCTGGCTCATTCAGCAGTAGCTCAGGTATCTCTGTGTCCTGTAGCATTGTACAGTGCATGCCCTAAGAAACTAATCAATGAAGAGTAGAAAAGAAGAATAAATTTTGCTATTRCTATTTTTACTATCAAATATTTCCCAGATTCCCTTTGGCAGACCCATTCTTAGTCACCTCATAGCTTGCAGGTGTCACAGTAGATGTGGATTTTTAAAAAAGAATTTGATTCAGTTCAGAGCTGGCATCCCCGGAGGAGCTTGGAATGAGAGAAGCAGCAAGTGCAGGTGAAGGTCAGAAACACTGGAGAGAAGTTGGATGATGTGATAATAGACAGGAGCAGATAACAGTAAAAGTTTCATTGCAAAGGGAACAAGCATGCTAGATTAGGAGGAAGATAAATAGGCCTTTGAAACTTCAAATCTTCTCCTTTCCAATTTAACATATGAAAGTGAATTATATCTGAATGCTTATAGGGATCTAAAACTGAAAAATAGCCAAGGTTCTTTTCTGACTTTTTTTCAATGTTCCAGTAGCTCAGTTTTCACTTTGAAACACAAGTGGCAAGCAAAATTCTCATAATGTGATCTGTACGTTTCAGAAAGACATGTCCTCCAGAGATTATTACTACAACAGCAAGTATTCCTTTCTTGTAACATCACTGCAGTGATCAGGACTCTTATACGGACTCAGAATGTTGTACCAAACTGCTCCTGAGTGATTTTAATGATTTGGAATTGCAAATAAGTTATAGTTTAGCTGTATTAAGTCAAATGTAATACTGAAACTGTGTCCTTGAGTATATATTTCTGTACTACTTTTAAGTAGACTAAACTATTTGATTTTTCCTGGTGTCGTGTCTGTAGTCTGCATTAAATTGTGGTCATGGTTAAAAATCTGAGAGACCTGAGATCTTCATGGTCTCAAGCTTACTGCAGGCCTTTTTCATACAGACCAAACTGATTAAGAAGAATTGTAACATCTGAGGACTTAACGTAAGTTTATTATCTCTAATTCTTTTTAATCTTTTTTGACTGAGCGTGACATGGAGTATGGACCAAATAGGTTAGACATTTCAGAAAAAAACAGAAATTGAAGGAGTTGTAACTCTTTTATAGATCCTTGACAATTTAGGTAATAAATACATGGGAGAATGAAGGATATCCTTTTTATCTGAACAAAACTTGTATTTTCAGAAACCAGGAATCCTGCCCTTCAGTTAACTGTAATTGCTGTAATTCAATGCAAATATTAAATTAATCACTTCACTGAAGTAGAAAGATCACTGTTCAAAAGGTGGTCTCGTCCCCTCACTTTTAGGTTCAGTTTCCAGCTCCAGCTTTTTCTAGCTGTCACTTCTGTTTAGACTACATCGGGCTAAATTGAAACTAATCATAGGCATAAAGTGTGGCAACTCTGCTTGACCAGAAATTACTCTTGACTCCCTCCTCTCACAGGACTAGGTCCTAACACTATACTCATTCAGCCAGACTTTTCCTCTGGTCAACAGAGTGACTAATGGTCCTGACCTTAGTATTTTTCTCTGTCTCAAGGGCAAGGCATAACATGGCATCCAGGTGAGTCAAATATGGCTATACCAAAAACTGGAACTGTCATGTTAGACAATCAATCAGCAGTATTTGCATCGCTATAAAACTTAAGGAAGCAGTGGCCATGCAGAGATCCTCCTGGTGGGGGGCATTTTCAGACGACCTGTGGCTTGCTCAGACTCATGGAAAGGGGTTGGCTTCTTCAAGCTCCAGAAGAGCAACCCTTGGACGTGAAGAATGCTTATTTAGATTGTGGATGGACCTCCAGAGAAAGGTTATGATCTTTGTGAAGGCCATCTCTCTGCAAGTAAGAATGGTAGCAAGCTGCCTGACCAACAGTAGCAGTTATCAAGAGAATAAATTCCCAGCCTTCTCCAGGAGTACCTATGCATACTTCTGAGAGATAGTTTGCCAGTGAGTTGGAAGCTATGGTATTGGTGTCTAAGAGCTCTTATGCCTTGCTGAATCTTTCTTTAACATGCATTTTTCCTCCTTTTCTAATTTCTGTTGTCCTCTGCTTCTTGTTCCCCTTTTTCCCTTAACCCCAGATTTGTGAAGACATGGTGACAATATGCAGCTAATGGTTCTTTGTCAAGTCCTTGAAAACAATGCATACATATCTTGTTCTCTTTACAAGGTGTTTCATTTTAATTTGATACAGTATGGAAAACAGTGGGTGATGTACAGAACCCATATTGACTGACATAAACTTCTTAAAGGAAAATCTGATATGGATTTAATGCACATGTTGATGGAAAACAGCATTTCATTTTCTCAAATTTGCAGCTAATGGCATGGAACTCTCAAGGACATTTAAAACAATGAGATAGTTTTGTAAAATAAATTGCATGAGTTAAATCACCAAATACCTTTAAAACCAGTAAGTGTTCATTATTGCTCCTCCTCTGAACCTGTGAATAACGTTTTTACTTCATTTTTAAACCCCCATACTGCAAGATTATTTCAGCAGCTTCATGATCAGTTTTTTAGCTAGCAGCAAGAGGGATAATTTGCCCACACAAGCTTTGCAGTTTCATGGCGAGTAAGAATAGTAATAAGATAATAGTTTTGCTACTGCAATTAAAGGTGAAAATGATTTCTTTTAAATTTGCAAATATTTTCAGTCGATACTGGGCATAAATTTACAGACAGCTATATAATCACTTCAAGAATCTACACTAATTTTCAAAGGTCAAAACACTAGCATAAAGAAGGAAAATGAGGTGTAATGTACTTACATTACAATATGTAATACCTACTTTCATAAGACTGCTATCAACAGCTCTGGTATTGTAATGAGGAGAATTGTCAAAATAGGAAAAAAGATTCTGTACCTTTTATTGTAATCTGAAATTTATCTTCATAAATATTTTTACATGCATATTTGTTAAATGCAATAGTCACTCCAGCTGAAACAATTTTCTCCTTTTTCCCATACGTCTAAGCACCTAAGGAGAAATGTGTTTTCATTTGTTTCTGTCTTAGCACAATAGTTACACAATATTTTTCATGCCAGAAACTCCCAAAGCTCTTAGTAATTTATTAAAAAAACCAAAACAAAACAGGAACATGGTACAAAGGAGAGGAAAATTTAGCAAAAAACATGGGTTAAAAACCTGTTAATAACGTTTCTGCTATGAAGCGATGCCTTCTGTGCCTTTAGACTCGCACTATTTCCCTTGCCAAATGGCTGCTCTGTGTGCGTGTGCTGGCTTTTGCCTCTTTAGATAGAAAATACTGCTGTGATAGTATTAATAGTGCAGCCAAATGGTTTAATCACAGGAAGGGACAAGAAGTTTTCTTGTAATTGGATAAGAGTATCTTCCCCGGCTGAAAGTTTAGCTTGTGGCCATTTATAACCTTTCTATTTTCAGCTGAAACCTGAATCCTTGCTCTTTACATGGAGAATGCTGCTTTCTGTTAATATTCCCCTATAATTGAGAGGAGGGGTTGATTGTTGAGTGTGTAATTATGGATCAATATTAGGCCTCTCAATTTCTCAGGGATACATTCACTTCTATCAAATTCATTACTGAAAATACCGAGTATGTTCAGTAGCTCTATAGATCCCTTGACATGACTTAGCTGGCTAACAGTGATCCATAGACCACACTTTGTGAACCACTACCCAAAACCATAAAACTATATGAAATGCAAACATTAGTAGGAATTTCTATTACAGCTGTATTATGTAGTTCAGTACTGTAGTATCATGCTGATTCTTGATGCCAGTTTAGAGAATTTTCTTATCTGTAAAATAGTAGTAGAAATGGTAAGTACAACCACTGTACTTGGAATAAGTATTTTACTCCACACCATGACTGTTACACTGAGAAAAAAAGTAAAGAGCTATTTCATATTTTTCTGGGCACCAGTGGATGCTTGTTTCCACACTTTTCAATGCAGGGAAACGGTTCTTACCTACTATATATGAGCTTGTATGTGATTATAACAAAATATTTTTGAATTTATATTCCTAGTGTGCTTAATTATTATATAACCAAGGTTCAGTATATGTCATGAAATCGCAGCCTCTTTCTCTCCTCACTTTAGTGCAGCTAAGAAGGGGCAATTAAGCTGAGTAAATAAATGTGTATTTCACAAGAAACTGCAGCAGCCTGAAATGCCCTCTGTTCACAATCTCAACTGAAATACGTTTTTATTCAGTGAGGTTGTATTAGGTGCACAGCATGAGTCTGTATCATACTGAAGACTCCTTGTTGGTAGAGATAGCTGTTGTGTAAATATTCTTCATTTTTAAGACAGGGAGAAAAGTATAAACCCAGGATCAAATCCTGTTAAATGGCTTCATATTGTTATTTAAGGCAGGAGGACTGTAACTAGTTACAGATTTTGATGGATGCAGTGCATAATTTGTATTTTGCCTACGGCACAACATGAAGTAAGGGAGCTTATTGCAGGACCTGAGTATTGTACACCTGAAACTGACTGGTCCTTTATTTTATGACATTTTATGACAGCAATTCTGTCATTACTTTTCCTATGCAAAATTGTACAGTTTCCCCCAAATGAGTTTTAACTTGAATTGAAACAGCTTCTCAGGTACAGATTTGCTTTAACCATCACTTTCATTCTCTTCTTGTGTATGTGGTGGGCTGCGGTTTTTTTCAATGACACTTGGCTACCTCTGTCACTAGGCATTTAACCTTTTTTTGAAAGTAGATGTGTGAGACGGCCTTTCGTGAGCTAGCAGAGCTTGCTTTCAAAACTCAGCGAGTTCCCAGTCATACAAGCCCTCTGCAAGATTAATTCAAGTCAACAGGGGATTTAAAAGTGAAAGGGGAGAAAAATCAGGTCAGCAAGAAATATGAATAGAATGATTAAATCAGTGGGAAATGCTGTGGTAAAAGACAGAGGATTCCAATTCCAGTTATTATAGATTGGGAGGCAGAGATGCTTAATAGCAAGGAAGAAAGGTATTGCTTGAGAATTGGATTGAATTGGCAGAATACATCCAATCAGTCTCCCTCTAATAGAATGGTTGAATATGTAATATAACGTGAAAAAAGTGTTTGGTGTCTCCGCTTTTTAATAGGACTACTGCGAACGTAGCTCCAGAGGAGAAGATCATTTGCGTTTCCTCTCACCAAAGGGATGAAGTATCTAAGCATGCATTTGATACTGTGTGTTTTTGTGGTTTCTGTTTTAAAATAATGCTGACAAAATCTGGGTGGACCTAGTTCATCATGTCCTATTCAGGAAGGTCAAGATTAAGTCCTGATCTAATGGTCAGTGCCAGAGTCCATGTCACCACTTATACACTGGTATCAATATCTTCCAGATGATGGTTTGCTGTCTTTTAAGTCCTAGCTTTTACAATAGTAAAAACATTCCCAGTTGCACTGAAAATGGATACAGACAGGAAGGAGTGCRATTTAGGTATTCTAGGAAGACTTAAAGTTGAAATGAAAATCCTAGCTTCTCTTAAAACCTATTTATAAGAGAAGTATCCGGTCTTGCTGAAGTGTGCTGTCATGTGGGTTTTGGATCGTGAGAGGTAGATGTTCCCTAGGGTTTTGTCATCTCCAGATGAGATAAATGTTCTAGGCCTTGTTCCAGACATGCACAAAATTACAAACACAACGGAACCCCAAACTTCATTGGAGAATCTGGTCACTACTTCAGTATAAATATTCAACAGTAGGAGATGAGACAGACTTTCTCACTATGGCGTTATGTATGCACCCAGCATGATGGCATTTTAATTCTGTTCTTAGATGGTGCAGTACTGACACCCCGTAGAAACTAGAGCGTAAAAAGTCTATGCCAACCTGTACAATCCCCATGCTACCTGGAGGAAAAGCTGTCTGAAGTAACTGAAGGCACAGAAGCAGCAGAGAATGCCTGGATTAAAGTTTGATGACAAAGGTACACATACCCTGAAGATCTGACTTGTTTCACTGTCATCTGACACTTGAGAGTGCTGTTCAGCAGAGTGTGAATCGATGACATGCTGTTTACTCCTCCTCATGCTAACTCCCTCTGTGGGCATGATTTGTGTATAGATATATATATAAGTGGACTCAGCTATCATCACTGCATGGTGAGTGAGTGTAGAGCAGCCGGAGATCCAGAAATTTGTAGCCCAGCTTATTGTATGCTAACTTCCTTATGTAGAGAGACCCTCCCCTAATCGAATAAAAGCCACAATAATTATAAGCATCCATGGAGAGGTTTCATGCAGTTAAATAAACGGGAGTAAAACATGCTAACTTTCCCTCTGTAGGTAAGCCCTAAATATCTTTACTATTTTTTCTAACAGCCTTCACAAATCCTTCATGAGTCCAGTTACCTGATGTCAGAACAGGACCGGGATCTGCAACCCACAT
This sequence comes from Phoebastria nigripes, assembly GCA_035582835.1. NCBI lineage: Eukaryota > Metazoa > Chordata > Aves > Procellariiformes > Diomedeidae > Phoebastria > Phoebastria nigripes. The sequence continues at coordinate 872,099 of JAYKAV010000023.1, forward strand.
CAAAGTGGGATTTTGCTTTGCTTTGCTTTTCATAGTTATGGATGCTAAGCTTCGATAATGTGCTTAGCGCTGTAAGAGGCAGTAAAAATGACACTTCCTGGCCCAAGGAGTGTGCAATCTAACAATAGACAGACAGTGCAAACTGTGCTGGGAGACCTGGGGAACGTACTTCTTAGAGAAATGTTTCTTTTTTAAAATAATGGTTAGGTGCCTGACAACATTTACATTAACATTGGTTAGTATTTATGGCTTCAAGAAAGATGGGAGTTTAGGGAAGGGATTTGGCTTCTGCAGATTTTATTCTACCACATGCAGAGGGATCAGATCACTCGGCCATTGATGCTATAGTCATATAGGTTCCTTCCTTACTTTTTTTTTTAATGTGGTATTTGAGCTTGCTAGTGATCTGTGCTCCTTACATTTTGCACACTGACTAACAGGCTACTCACAAATGCAGAGGAGTTTACATCCTGCCAAATGTGTAATTAGTACAGTACTCTAGGCACTTCATTGCATGCTAAGGAAGTTTTGCTGGCCTTACATTGATGTCAGATATTGCTGTACCAAAAAATCATCTCCAAGAAAATAAGCTTCTTTAGTCTATGGTTTTTAGTAAGTCCTTCAAAGTAAAATTGATATATTTGGGCTCTTACTTCCTCTTTCTTAGTTATGTGGATATGGGTAGGATTAAAACTTCTTTCTCTATTAGTGATCTTCTCTTTTCTAGTTAAATAAGTATCTTTATTTTTTGAAGGGACAATTCTATTAGTAGCAAAAGGTGTCTGAAATCAAAAATGAAAAACTTTCAAGCGCAGTAACAGTGCAAATTGATAAGCTGTTCTGGGGCCGATCTTGGGACAGAATACACATGAGGAAATAATTTGTCATGTGCTTAACTTTTATTGGCAATAGATTTAAAAGCATGGTATCTCAAATCTGGGTCATGCAATAAAAGTGAAAAAAATTGACACAAAGCCCAAGTGAAGTCAATGAAATTCCCACATTAGGAACTGGAATAGGCCTAAAGAGAAAACAAGAGGGTCTTTGGGGTAAACCTGATGATTACAACATACTTCCTTTTGCTCTAATTCTTTTGCCCTGTTTGAGGTTCTGTTTCAGGTACAGATTCTGTGATTGCCCGTATTTTAGCCTTGATTCTAGAAGCAGCTGAAAGCTCATTGTTTCCCATTCCACACGTGAGAAATCAGTTCTCACACAGTAACTGTTTTTTTATTTTGATTACTCTAAAGAAAACGGATCTCCCATTTAGAATAGTGATGCAGTCTTTTACTAAACCTGATGGGACACATCCAGTCCAGGCTCTAACAAAGGAATGTATTGTTGTTGTTGAAGTGGCAAATTAGTAGAGCTATAGCTTTACTCAGATGGCAGCAATTACTGTAGTCATGATTTGTCATAATTAGTTTGAGAATATTAATTATCAATTTATCCTCAGTCTATATACTCTGAAATAGGCAGTAACCACTGATAATGACCATTTTCTCATGGACTGGTTTGTATTACCATTCTTTCCTGTGTTACTGCCATTGCCTTAGGCCTCACCTGCACTGGGTGGCTTCAACCGGTAACACTCTCGCTCTTTTGCAAGAGCTTCTGTAACTCATCGGCTCTGGGTTCAGAGAGTCCTCACAGAGACTGGTTTTACCTGCAGATGTTATGCAGTGTTGTAAATGCGTGTTTTGTTGTCTCCTCTGCAATGGTTGAGTGGGAGTTCATTTACAGTGCACTGTGGGATGCTTCTCTGGGATTGTGAAACCCTTAGCATCAATTCAGTTGGTCCTCTGCACCCCATCAAACTTTGTTTCACAAACTTGGTGTTTGTTTTAAACTTGTGTATCGGCTTGTCTTTAAAAGAAGAAAGTAGTACAGTTACCTTTTTTCCTAGTACTCCAAACTACACTTTCTTGTGATTTCTGACTTGTTTTTCAGCAGAAATGGCAACTCCTGGGAGACTATGTTTCTAGCTACTTAGCTCTAGGAGGAGACAATTGAATGTAATTAAAGATGAGTGTGTTCTGACGATGTGACATGCAGGCTTTGCCCAGCACCACTGGCAGCACACCCGTTGCCACAGCTCCACACCTGCCTGGTCTGAGACAGGGCGGACTGCAGGTCAGAGCAGCCTTTTTGACCAGATCATGGCTGCAACGACAACAAGTCTCAGCTTGATGCATTTCATCTCAGTGTGCCTGTGAGTATCTCAGCAGAGGTTTGCAGGCTTTGACTTGTCAATTGCTAAAGCTATCCCTCCATTGTCAGGCAGCACAGACTACTCGGCAGATCTGAGCTGGCTGCATTTGTTCCATGGGTTGCACACTGTTGCACATGTTCAAGCCAGACACCAGCAGCCCGTACTCGTGAGTGGGTGGCAGAGCTTTGTCAACAGAGGCCAAAGAGAAAATACTAATATAATGTGGGGACAGAGCTGGTGCCTCAGCTGTACTAAAATGAATCACCAATTCAAGTTCAGTCCTTCATTTTCAAGCTGGCAGGGGCTATGCGTGCTGATAAAGCAACATACTCAGCTGGTGCAAACGTGCCTCATTTCGCTGTATCTCAGCCACTCTCCAGTGTGAGGTACATCCAACTTCCCATGACTGGATTGATGATTCAGTATGAAAGTTTTGTGGCTTATGATGAAAGGGGAAGTCCAATGCTATGAGAAAAAGAGGAGGAATCTTCATTTTTGGAGCAAGGCAGGGAGGACAGATTTTGAGATGTGGTAATAGAAAATAGAAGGAAAAAACATACTTTGCTGTGACAAAATGTTGCTCTTCACTGCTCTTCATTTGTAAGCTTTCATTTGAGAAGAAATTCAGAGATGGGATTTGCAAAGGGGCTTACATATAGATTGTGTTTTTATGAAATATTATGCTGTTGTTGACAAAGCTTTTTATTTCATCTGATAAAACTAAACAAATTTCAGGCAGTAATAAGCCAAATTCAGCATAAGAACAGGTCGCTGCAGCTGCTAAAACTTGGCCAGGTATATCCCACAGAGTCAAGAGCTAGTGTTTTAAAAAATGCATATTATGTGGTTTTCTTTTATCTTGAAAACTGACAGGATAAGGAAGATATCAAGCATTTTTCTAAAATAATTGTTAAAGTTTAAATCTCACAGTGGCAGTTAGGTATTCCATAATTAGCTAGAGAAACATATATGTCTTTATGTATTGACCCTTTAAAGTGTTTTCTTACAGTTTGACAATGGTTTTGGGATACTGGGTAATGGGGTTTACACTTCAGCCTTCATGGTCACACCAAAGCAGAAACCAGCAGGAGGTTAGAGAGCTTACAGTGTTCAAGTGCAGGCAGATAGTTTACAGCTGAGAGTCGTTTCTTGCAGTGAACATTTTATTTTCCTTAATTCAGAGATCATAAAATGGCATAGCAGATAAAACATTTGATGTTTATAAATGATTAAGTTAGAGGCTGTCGTGTGGGTCAGTCTGAAACATATGTACATAAAAGGCATGGTTGGCAGTAGCAGTTATCAGTTTTTCCTCTCTGATTCTGGTGATCCTTACAAGCTTGCCTGGGCATTTTGTGGGAGAGAAAAGAGCTCTGTTGATGTGGAACTGCTGGAACCATATCTCAGAGCTTTCCAGATCACCTAGAGCTCTAGTTGCTAGCAGGTTGTTACATTGTCCTCTCTCTTGTGTTTGATTTGCATCTTCTGCCTGTCCCTGCCAAAAACACCAACCTCACAATCTCAGTTTGCTTGCAAAGCTACTAAGGTTTTGCTTGTTACTCCACCCCAGAATAGTTGCAGTGAAGCAAAGTGGTCAGTGTAAGTTGTTATCTTGTTGTACTTTGTTTTAACCTGTTGACATTAGGGAAGATTCAAATAATCCAGTAAAGCTTCCAGCAGACCACCACTCATAATTTAAGAAATCACATTTAAATGATTCATAAGCTATTGCCATGTTGTATGGTTTTCAGCAACAAGTAGGTAGAACTGTTAGCATGGCTGCATATTCTATTGGGCAGCTGGTCTCTGAAATTTTTGGAGGCCGACTGTGCAGATGGACCCAGAGAAGATGGAACAGCTTCTGTGCCCAGAGGAGCAGCCAAACTTTTAATGTCCAAAACCTCTCTGTCCCCACCACTAAATTTCTATCGTGATTTTCAGAATCCAAAATTGAACACTCAGACTCTCCGCTGCATAACTGCCTCCATTGAAAATCCACTTGATACTGCAAAGTATGTGTGCTATGCACCTGAAAGACACAGGTTAACCTGAAAGTTGTAAGATTTGCCTTTTTAAAAGCAGTTGCCATTATCAGGAGAAATGAAGGGTGCTGATTTTACAGCATTAAGCTGTCCTGCTGTATGGAGGGAAAGAAACATGGCATGAATCTGTGAAAAGCTGGAAAGTTTACAAAGAAATGATCCCACAGCTTCTAGCAACAGCAGCTGTGCTGTGACATACAGACTGATGTACCAGTTGTCTGATCAATAGGTTTTACTTCTAGGACTATTATTTCTTGGCAGCCAACCTAATGTAATTACGTATGTTTTCCTGCAACAAGCAAACACTTTATGTGGTTGAGGAAACAGCTGCAGTACATTGAAGAGCTCATTTGCATAAATATGAAAGTTTAGTCACAGAATTACAGAATTACATATTGTGTGGGCTTACATGTTAATGGCAAGGATTATAAATACCTATAGGGATTGTAAATACCTATAATGCCCTTTTATTTAAAATGAATTAATATTTAGCCATTTTGAACATTGAAAGACAGTTTGTCATCTGACTATTTAAAAGTGTCACTGTTTAGTCTAAAAATAACTTTGAATATGGCTCTGAACTGGAGATCTTTGCATCTTTCCTTATTTTCTATTTTGAGCCACTCTTCAGAGCTGGAGAGGCATGGGGAAACCTTCAGAAGGGATTGCCAAGCCAGATAAAATTTGCCTCATTTCTTTCAAACTTAAACTAGGCTCCTTGTTTTTAAATTGATAGATAAGTTTCTGAAGCAACCTAGTAAAACTTCTCATGTGTGAACTGCATAACACAGAAACTAGATTCCAGGTTGCAAGTAATCTGCAGGCTGTTAATACATGACCAGGGATATTTACTGAGGAGTTACATGAACTGCTTCCAGAAAAGACCTAGTGACAGCACAAGTGTTTGTGCAGATGTGTGTCAAAAAGAACAGATTTGGTGGAGCAAAACTTAAAAAGGTTTGTTTTAGTCCCTCATCTGCTTCACTTTGTGACCATACAAGTGCTTGTGCCCTACAAGAGAGATGGTGATGCAGACCAGAAAAGGAAGGCTAAAAATGTGGAGGATATGGAGACAGCATCAGCCTATACTGCCCTAAATTATATGTGGAATTACAGCATCACACTGGGACAGCTGAGTTCCTGCCCTGTGCAGGAGCGGCTTGGCAGGGACACCTCATGAAGAGGTTGCAGCTTACGTGGTCTTTAGCCCAATGTTTTAAAAGAAACTTGGCACCAATTCTGGGTTACCATAAGACAGGGAGGCTGTAAACTGCACACACATCTGCAGTGGGGACAGAAGCCTTTCAGACGGAGCACCGTAGGCTGCTGGGGCCGACAATCGCAAGATCAGCCTGCTCTGCTCATGCATCCAGAGCCCTGTGTGTTCACAGTGCAGTCAGCACAGTGCAATGCTGTCATAGTGAAATGGGTCCAATTGAAGCTTTTGGTGCTGTCCCACCCAAATGTGTTGTTTTGATTTCTTGGGTGGTTTTATGCAGATTTGATTGACGTGGTTGGTTTCAGCTGACAGATTCAGTTGTGCAATTTGTTCAGCTCTTCATGAAGTAAGAACAGAAGAATGCTCCAAGTGTCATGACAGCATGATGAGATGAGCTCTAACTCATCTACTCATGATATTTCAAAATATGTTGCCACATTTTCCTCCAGTTGTTCATTCTGCCCATCTGCTGGATGCGACGTTTCTTGACGGCAGCAGAAAAATCAGCCTCAGTGCCCAGAGGGTGATGGGTTTTTTCTGAGTTGGTTTTTGCTAACAGTTTTAACTTGTATCTAGACTTGGCATTGAAGGAATTCAGGAACATGAACATGATCTGTTGAATGATACCGCAGTTCTGAGAGCTTGCTGATCTCAAAGAGGAAGCCCTACTTCTGCCCCTGCCTCTTGGTTTCATCCTTTTCCTTCCACCAACTTTTGGGAACAGATCTAACATTAACCAGAAAGAAAATTACCAGTGTTTTTGCCAAAGCAGCATGGGTTCAGTGGCTGGAGATCACAGTGAGAAGCAGGGGAAGAAGGAGGAAGAGGGAGGGTACCAGCCGCCCTGTGGGCGAGTTGTCAGACTAGCCTATTCAGATTACTGGTTCTGCAACATGACCCCACTGCCACCTCCAGCAAGAAGATGGTAACCCAAATCTGGAGGGAGGAATTCTCTAAAGCTCTCAGAGCCATCTTTAGCTTTCCTGACAGCAGATTATTGTAGCTATTGAATGATTAGTTTGCATTGGCACTTCGGGCCTTGAGGAGATAAACTCTTACCAGTCAGCTAATACATTCTCATTACCTTGGGAAGAAGGCATTGGACCTCATAGGAGTACACGCTCTGTTTTGAGCAGGGCAAAATGGATCACAGGAATTCTGCTTCTGCATGGAAAAAACAGTAGAGAGAAAACAGTATGCTTTGGGGGCTGAGGCTGTTAGTCTGTGTTTCCACACTAGCTAGCACACTGGATGTGTGCCTGAGCATGCTGTGGTCAAGAGCAGGCAGACACAGATGAGCTCTGCCTGCCATCTGAAGTGCTGAGATGCAAGCTGCTTTGATTTGGAAGGTGTCTAGATGTGTTAGGGTGGACGTGCAAGACTTTGAGAAAACTGAGTCTAACTTCTTTGTGTGGAGGCCTGTAAAGTGGCTGATGATCCCATTCCATGTGGAGTGTTTGAGAAGCTTGTAAGTAAGTGTAATACATAGCCACCATAAAAGGTGATGTGAAAATGTGGTGATGAGACCTGACTGAAAGGAGAGACTGAAGGAGCTTAGATGATACTTCATGTGAGCTGCCAATTGCCCTGAAAGGGCAGGGTGCATGAGTATAGGTTTGGCGGTAAAGCACTCTTACAATGAAAGCTCCCACTTTCTGTTTCAGAACAGCTGAACAGACTCTTCTGGCTTTGTGTCTGAACCTGAACAAATGATGGTGATAGGCTGACAAAAAACTGAATACTTTCTTGGGTCAGTTTGTGTGTTTTCATTTGAGAATTGTAAATGTTTGATCACACAACCTGCTTTTCTTATGACGCTGCAAATAAAGGGATTACAATTGTGCTTAATCCCACTGAAGTAAATGAGTTTTTAATACTGAGATTTAATGGGAGTAGAGTCAGGCTTCTAGAGAAATCCAAAGTGAGACTAAAATGCTAGCAGTGGTGGAAAAGATAGTTGGATAAGGCCAATTTTTCTGCTGAGGGAGAATGTGAGAGGCTCAACGGTATAGGAAGTGCTGATAGGAAGACTAGTCATCAGGGCAATAAAGAAAATATTTGAATATAACGCTTACTGACCATGAATCTTGAGCAGTGAAGATATTTCACAGTCGTTTTTCCAGGTTTAGACTGGAAGTTAGAATTAGAGGTGAGTTGTGTAGTTATCGAAGTCTTGTATTTATTAGCAAAATGATTTATTTGTATTTTAAAAGCCTTTTAAACATGTACTTAGGGAAAATGCTTTCTTTGGAGGCAAAACTGGCTTAGGACATTCACAGAATGCCTGTCCTCTCTAATTTCCTTCTCTGAGCACAGGAACTACACAGTTGCAACAAGATAACGAAAGGTGAAGGAATGCATGGGGTGGGAGGATTAGGAACTTTTTAAACTGGCTTTGCTACTAAGAAAGTGTAAGGATGCAGATCCACATCAGCTTAAGTTCATTGGGGCATGCCCTCCCACCCATATATTCTTTACCACTTTGTGTCAGCAGTGATGCACAGGAAGCTGATTCATCTAAAATTTCCTGTGACAAAAAAAGAGCTTAAGGTGTGATGGAGATGCTCCCTTATTAGCATGCAAGTACGTGATGAGCAAACTTGTTTCCTTAAAACACTGTTGATACCTCTGAAACTGCAGTCTGATGAGACAATCAAGGGAGCTTCTGACTATTTCCTGAGATCCAAACTGACCCTTTGTTATAATGTGAATTACTGACTCAGSGCGAACTTGTTCTGCTGGTACAAATTTCTTAAAGAAAATAATGACCAGTTAACTCTCCACTGGCAGGCTTCAGGCTAGATCAGATGTCACCTCTCTTTCCCCACACCGCGTGAAGCTAAAACTTACAAACTCTGTCATGTATCAGTTTGGCAGATGTAGACCCATGTGCCAACATGCAATCCAGGGCAGACTCATCCTGGTGGGTAGTGAGGGAGGGCACAGAGCTGGTGCTAATTTATGGTGGAAGAAAGGCACTAACTGCTGTTCGTGTGGCAAAAAGCCTCTTCCTCCACTCGCTGTGTCAGCATGCAGCATGTACCAGCAGCAGGAGTTTCTCCGCTGGCCGTGCCTGCACAGGCACTGCTGCCTGCATTGCACAGGGGCTTTTCCAGGCAGGCTGCAAGTGCCAGGGGCCTGGCTCAGGTGTAGCCAGGTGCCCATGCATCATGAGGCCATGGCTAGACAATCACTGCAAAAACAGATGTTGCAGTTGAGGGTTACAGCCTCTCTGCTTTAAAAGTGCTGTCTGCATGGCTCAAACTGATTAAAGATGCCTGCTCTCAACTTACCTGTATTCGTACTGCCCACGGAGCCACATTGGGGAGGGGATAGTGTGTTAGAGGGTTTGTGTCTGTGTAAATTTGTGTCCTTAACGTTGGCATGAAGCATGTACAAAGCTTCCTGATCCTTATATGCCTGCCTTGATGCTTAGGTGCCTTCAGAACTTGATATAATTTCAGAGTGAAAAGGTTTACTGGAACTTTGCTGTCATCTTCTTGGATGTTGGACTGGGAGCAATGCTTCTGTGAATGACCTGCTTGCACTCTCAGTGTGATTTTCGGGGTTGAGAAGGGTTAGTGGATGCTGAAAATTCCTGGTTTAGAATGGCAAGTTACTGAGATGAGTTGGAAACCTGCAGAAGGGTCCAGGTTTGGTTGTGGGCTGAAGCAGATAGGCTGGAACCAGTAGGTATTTATAATAAGCTAAAAAGAACTATTCTAGGAAAGTAAGAGACCAATAAAAAGATGTGGAATTAAAGAAAAGAGAACAAGTGGTAAATATGAGAAATGTGAGTTGAAATCGTATGTATGGTAGCATATGAAATAGCGTTACTTAACATAATGCCAATAAGTTAGTGTAGACAAATCAAATGTCCGTATAATGAGGAAAGATAAGTGAAGTAGTAGCAATTCTCTTGTTGCTCAGAAAGGGGAGCAGAAATCTGTATATGTATTCAAAGAGCATTAATCTATTCAATATGCCTCCTGGGTACTCTTACAGCCCTTACAAGCTGCAGGAAAGTGTATCTGGCTTCAGAAGAGGATGCTTGTGCTTTCCAGATGATCTTGCTGAGACGAATAAACAAATAGGGCTGGGAGTATGGAAATGATAGGTTGGTAGGGTCTTTTTGGAATTTAAACAAGTGTATTACTTAGTATGGAAAGACTGTCTGACAATTGATGGAACCCTGCAGACTTAGTATAAGGATTGGATGTATATGAAAGAATGAGTGATGTGAGCATGTGAGAACTGAAGCTGAAAAGGCACGCCAGTTAAAAGTGAGGCTGGAAATGCAACAGGATTGTGTCTTGTTCTCCAAGTTCTCTGAAATTCTCAAGCATAAGCTTCTTAATACTTGCTGGAAGAAGACATGCTAAAGATTACCAGCCTGAAAGTATTAGGGTATGCAAGGCATTAGGAATGGTAATTACCATGACCTCATACATAAATAATCATTTAATAACACAGCTGATTTCTGGAGCCTTAACAGTGTGCTGTCAGTATAGAAAATACAAAAAGAAAATTTCTTGAAGCAGGCAATGCCTTCAATCTAAGAACCTATAACGGAAGGAAGCTTTGAAAAACAAAAAAGCAAACATTATCAGGTGTCATGGTTTAACCTCAGGCGGCAACTAAGCACCACACAGCTGCTYGCTCACTCCCCCCCGGTGGGATGGGGGAGAGAATCGGAAGGGCAAAAGTGAGAAAACTCGTGGGTTGAGATAAAGACAGTTTAACAGGTAAAGCAAATCCACGCACGCAAGCAAAGCAAAACAAGGAATTCATTCACTCCTTCCCATCGGCAGGCAGGTGTTCAGCCATCTGCAGGAAAGCAGGGCTCCATCATGGATAACAGTTACTTGGGAAGACAAACACCATCACTCTGAACATCCCCCTTCCTCCTTCTTCCCCCAGCTTTATATGCTGAGCATGACGCCATATGGTATGGAAGATCCCTTTGGTCAGTTGGGGTCAGCTGTCCCGGCTGTGTCCCCTCCCAGCTTCTCGTGCCCCCCCAGCCYCCTCGCTGGTGGGGTGGGGTGAGGAGCAGAAAAGGCCTTGACTCTSTGTAAGCCCTGCTCAGCAGTAACGAAACCATCCCTGTGTTATCATCAACACTGTTTGCAGCACGAATCCAAACCATAGCCCCATACTAGCTACTGTGAAGAAAATTAACTCTACCCGAGCCAAAATCAGCACATCAGGTTCCATAAAAAGGCAGTGAAGTTGAGCAAGAGATGCTGAATAAGAACCTGTAGGCAGGTTTTCAGATTTTGCCAGTGTGAAATGCTAATGGTAATCTCCTAAACAGAGCAGGCCAGGGTTTTGATGATACTGGAAAATATCAGCTCCCATTAGACCAGTACATTTTTGGTACCTTTTCAGGTCAGCTGATTTCTGATTAGGTTCTGAAATATGAATGTAAAATGCTAATTTTAGACATATTTGTGTTTGAGAAGTGGGACTTTATCCATACAATTACTTAAAATGTCTGTTTTGTTCTCTTGTTTATTACTCTGTTGTCTGAAATCTCATCAATTTTCTGCTTAGCATCAATTCTGGCAGTGTTTCCAGAGCCAAATATAGACTGCACAACATCTCTGTGGTGTAGGATGTGTAATAACTGGTAATTCATTGTGCAGTTTCACAATAATTATTCATAGCTTTAGCATTTGCAACTTGATAGCCTATTTTAACAATATTGTTAAAAAGGTTCTCAAATAAACAATTCTGTAACTAAGCAATCATAATGAATTTACATAATGTGTGATAAGTACATTTAATTTTTAATTTAAATGTAACTCCAGTTGGAGTACTTCCGAAATCATTAATGGAAAGACAATGAAAAGTCATGAATGCTATTAACTGTGAGTAGGAGACTATTTTTAGTCTCTGTTCCCCACTATCACAGAAGACTTGCATTTAAAAAAAATTGTTTCTGAGAATGGGTCCTAGATCCTTGGTGCAGATTTCTACAGTCACAGATATTTTTAAAGGGGCAGTGCGTATCCAGTTAAGACAAGAATTTAATGGAAAACTTTAACACTTGATCAAAAAAATGTAGATTTTGCTTTTTAATATCTAAATTTTCTCAGTTACTGTAGGATGCAGCTGATAGAAGAGTTAAACAATGCAGTATTGAGTAAAGCAGAAGTTTACATGCCTGCACTAAAATTTTTCATCTTTTCTCACCCAACATTTAAGAAGTGTCTTTTCTGAGGGCAGTACTAAGCTAGAAATGAATTATCCAAAGGTGTGGGTTTCTTTGTGGGGAGAGTTGCTTTTGTTTTTTAAATATGACAAGGTATGCATAAACACATTCTCACACTACCCTGTGAGCAGTTGCAATTAAATGAATTAAGTTAGTTAGATATAGAATTATGTCATTTGGGCCAAATCTAGTAATAATAATTTCAGAATTTGTTTCCATAACCTTTTGCTGTCTTTTGACCCTTACTTATTACTGAGAGGCCACCAGGAGGGTTGGTGACTATTCTGTTCGATTCGTTTTGTTTCAGAGCTCAAACCATTAATGTCTGCTTAACATTGTACATGAATTCCCCTGAGTTTCCTTGCAGGATAGCAAGCTTTTCAAAGAGCATACATCATACTGCTGTTCTATAGGAGTCTTTTTTTTCTGAGGACACTATTTTGTATGTTGAAATGTAACTTTATAGTTTCCATTGTTCACTGAATTTTCCAATTAGTGTCCACATCAGCTGAAGCCTGTGAGAATTCTCAGTGAATTACAATGTCATGTTGAACTGCAGCACTTATGAAGGTGCTGTGTCAGAAGATACGAAGCACTTTTCCCAAGTATGTATCTTAATTGCATTTATTTTAAAACTTGAAATAAAACTTGAAATTGAGGTTTTCTTAGAGTCTTTTTCTAATCTGTGTTTTTCAGTCTCCTCCCTTTTTATTTGAGGATCAATAATATATATTATGCTCAGAGGGTACATTTGTTTGTGTTGCAGAACATCTCATGAGCTGTCATTTCCAAGCTGCTGGACTGCAAAGCCAAGCTGAGTAGATTCTCTAGTTTTCTTTTTAAATGTCACTGACTTCATTTCAGGTTTGTTTTTTTTTCTAGTATCTTGACAGCTAGCTTTCTCTTTGCAAGTGTCTCTTCATTCATTTAATATTTCAGTATAGCTTATAATTTTCCACATAACAATTGAAGGGCTATACTCCTCTCACTCCTTCCAGATAGAGAAATCCTGTAATATGATTTGGGCTATTAGAAGGTAGGCTGTTGAAATAAATGACTGAAGGGGCTGGATGACTTTGCATGTGATCAGTGGCTTATGAGTGACTCCAAAAATGATTACATCTGATCATTGCTTCGAATCCCACTGGCTTGATAGACACTGGGTCAGAGTCTGCATAAAGGAGCAGGATGAAGTCTCTGCACTTCTTCAGAATGTGACAGGACCACCATTGTAATCGTCCAGTAGAAAGTGGGCAGTTGGATAGTCCTCATAGTCCTCAGTACCCAAATGACAGCTGGAAGACCTTGAGGTGAGGAAGACTCAGCTCTGTCTGATCGCGTGTAAGCCTTCAACTACAGGATAACTGACACATCTAGAAGGACGATGGAGGGTTCCCTAAAGGGAGCCATTAGCAATAAGTCTCTGATATTTCTGCAGTCCAGTTTAGATGAGTCACGCCAAATAGTTCCCAAAGCAGATACTGCATTCAGATGTCTCACCTTTCTCTTCAGATGCATATCACGGTCGTGCAAGTGGTCTTTGTTCTCTATGGTCTTCTCAGTTTGAGGTTTCCATTTGATTTCCAGAGGCTGTTCCTCTGGGCTGGACATGGCTTTTGTTAACCCATTAGCTTATTCTACCCTGATTCAGGAATTGTATACTTCTTTTCATCCCATTATGTTCATAGTTACACTGAAATCTTCATCCTGTGCTTCACTGGGGCAGCAATAGATCAGAGGCAACCTACAAGTAGCAGATAGCAGCAGAGGGAGTTCCAGCTCCCTTTAGAAAAGCACAGGCAGCCGCCACCTCCTTCTTCAACAGTACTTCACTTACGCTGGGTGTCAGACACAATACAAGAACTCTTTAAATGGTGTTTGAGGGTGGTTACTACTAAATCAGTCACTGCTATCATTTAATCAGTTTCTAAAGTCATGAATGAGACTACTTACGTCAATAATAGATCATTCATTCATTTCAGAAGTACTAAATCAATTTTGTTGGTATTTAGCTTGCAGAGGTGAAAAAGCTAAATCAGCCTTCAAATTCATAACTAAACAGTGTTAACTAGGATTCTAACTAGGATCCTTTGTTTTATCTTGTATTAGTAATCTATTACAGGGAAAAATTAGTAGCATTCTTGACTCCAATCCAAATTCTTCTCCATTAGAGATGGCCATATGATTTGACACAGCTGGGAGAGGAAGGGAAGAGGGCTAAGTGATAAAGGTGGGAAACTCCAACAGCTGATCTGCTTCTGCCAGGTTTCTGTTCTTTCAGATCTGTTTTAGAAGGTCCTGTCCCCTGCTGTTTGCGTGGGCCTGTTCTAACCATGGAGGGCAGAAACCTTCAACAGTGGGTGAAGTGGGAATGAAAGGCTTGTGGCAGCGAGAAGTTCTTGCAATACTAATAAAAAGCTAAACTGATTCTTGTACTGAAAATAATAAAAGAGTCAATACACTAACCCTGACTTTTATCCTTTCCATCCTGGATAATGGATCCTTTTTGAGAAATATCTTAACCTTGAATCCTGCTTAATTTAAACTGCGAGCCATATTAATCCTTTCTAAAATACCGCTCAAGACAGCTGGATTTTGTTGGGAGGTGGGGAAAGAGAGAGTTGCCTCATCTGAAGCCATGTTCTTAGTACAAACTGCTGTTTGAGTGAAGCAAGTGGAGCTGAATAGATCCCACTTTAAAGGCAAGCCTAGTTATCAATTTCCTGTAGACTACTTCTTTAGCCTGAGAGTACTCTTGTATTCTTTCCTTCCACCCTGAAATCATAATAACAGTTCTACACCTGGTATAGAACTCAGTTGTTAATTACCAGAGGCTGGAAAACCACTTCTCTTTATAAATAGAGTGACTGCTGAGATAGTTGATACACTCTTTTTCCTCTAGTATCTGAACTTGAATGCATATGGTATTCAATGACAGCAGACTTTGACTCTGGAGTTCATCTCTGGTGTTTGATTCAGTCAGGTTTTGGACTATAGTGTAAACAAAGTTTCATCTTTAATTTTTAAATTGAGTTTGTGTTTAAAAGGCTGAAAATCACAATTAAATTATTGTGTTCAGGCTTATCCAGTAAAATGTTTTCTAATATCTAAACATCATATTTGCTATATTTATAATATTTATCTATTTCTGAACTTGAAAGCCCAAATAGTTCTATTCCTCGTAAGTTCAGAAATTATTTGAGACACTGTAGTGGCATTTTGCCTTTTTCTTAGCTTTAAATAGCAGCAATTGATGAGAAAATATCAAAAATCAGAAGAGCAAAAATGTTTTTGTCACCAATCAGCAACATTTTAATTTAAGGTGATGTTTGTGGCTTATAATATACTTCCACTATGACTTGTGATTGATGGAGGCTGTTTTAATAGAAATAAGAAGAGAAACTAAGAGATACGGTAATTTTATCCAGTGATTTTTTTAAAGAATATTTGGAAAAATATATTGAAGCAAACAGGATTAACTCTGCACTGAAATAATTTCTGTGGAAATGCAGTAAAACTATTTTAGGATAGTTTAAAGAATTTAAAAGAATTCATAGTCTTGCAGCAATGTTAAAAATACAGCCAGTTTCATATTCCTGTTTGGCAAGTTTTTGACCTCAGTGTTTTAATCAGATGCAGAAACTTTTCTGTAACCTTGGATCTGAAAGAGTTTTCTTTTAAATCATAGAATCATAGAATAGTTTGGGCTGGAAGGGACCTTTAAAGGTCATCTAGTCCAACCCCCCTGCCATGGGCAGGGACATCTTCAACTACATCAGGTTGCTCAGAGCCCTGTCCAACCTGACCTTGAATGTTTCCAGGGATGGGGCATCCACCACCTCTCTGGGCAACCTCTGCCAGTGTTTCACCACCCTCAGCATAAAAAATTTCTTTCTTATATCTGGTCTAAATCTACCCTCTTTTAGTTTAAAGCCATTCCCCCTTATCCTGTCGCAACAGGCCCTGCTAAAAAGTCTGTCCCCATCTTTCTTATAAGCCCCCTTTAAGTACTGATAGGCTGCAATAAGGTCTCCCCAAAGCCTTCTCTTCTCCAGGCTGAACAACCCCAACTCTCTCAGCCTTTCTTCATAGGAGAGGTGTTCTATCCCCCTGATCATTTTTGTGGCCCTCCTCTGGACCCACTCCAACAGGTCYATGTCTTTCTTGTGCTGAGGGCTCCAGAGCTGGATGCCGTACTCCAGGTGGGTTCTCACCACAGCAGAGTAGAGGGGCAGAATCTCCTCCCTCGACCTGGTGGCCACGCTTCTTTTGATGCAGCCCAGGATACGGTTGGCCTTCTGTGTTGCAGTGTAACAACCCAAGAGTATGTGAGGAGGGAGCAAGGTAAGCAAGAAATTTATTTCATGGAATAGTCATAGAATAACCTGAATAATTAGCTACGTAGAAAATTTACTATTGAGTTGACCAGGTCTGGCTTTGGACACAGGTAAAGTACACAGCTGCCTGGGGCAGAAAATCACAGCGTTAACCTGGGGAAATGGATTTTTCTGTAGGCCTGACTTGGGTTGGCTCAACAGTGGTAGAAGGATAAGTCCTCTGGCGCACTCCTCTCTGCTAGCTCTGGATACCAAAAATGAATGACCCTTTTGGTCCCAAAATCAGGCAGTCCCTGTGCTACCATGACTAAGTTCTGCATCCCTCTGGAGTGGTGTTGTCTCCTGGAGGGGGGGTGGTGAGGGAAGGAGCCCTGGAGCAGGAATATTCACTCATTTTCTTCTGCTTTTCTAAGAATCCCTGGGAAAAAAATGCTTCACAAAGACTAGCTTGTTGATTGTTTTTGAACCTACCCAGAGCCCACTGACTTAGAGAAGTTATGAACTGGGAAACAACCTTTTTCCAAAACAAACCGCATATGCTACCTCTTGTCTTGTCTCTCTCTTTTTATAGTCAGATCACGAGTTCTAGTAAGGACCTGAAAGGAATGCCCATTCTTTACAATTGTTCAGTCTTAAAGAAACCCTTCCTTGATACTATACAGAAAATTTACCAAAGATAAGTAACATAAGATTTGAGAATACAAAAATCCTAGTATTTATGAGTGAGAAGCCTATCTGCAATGGCTTAGGAGAGGAATTTTAAGCCTGGATCTGTTTTGTTGCAGATCTCAGTTTTTATAGCTAAGCTTGCACAGAGAACTTGTTCCAATAGATCATTCTCTCTGTTAATGTCTCTAGATCTGTTGCACAAGTCTTCACAATTCAAAATTGTGTTTTTTTGTAGGTGAGGAATGAAATAAGCTCACATCAAAGCTGTTCTTTCATCTGTCTATTTTGACTCTCAAAGATGAGTCAGAGGACACCCACACATATACTTAAATCAGATCCACTGTTGTGAATGCATTTGGACCATCCATTAGAGATGAAGACTCCATAAAGGAGGCTGACAGACTAGCCAGGCATCTGATTAGGCACAGAATAATTTCAATGGCTAATCAAACGAATGAATCCTTACTTGATTACATTTCAGTTTTGTATCAGCTAATCATGAAACCAGAAACTACACTAATGGATGCTGGTTTCTTATAGCACCTGTTCACAGGTACAATTGCTGTAATTTGGGAAGAAGAAGGGAGGGGGCAGCACTAATTTCCTAATCAAGAGCTGAGACAAGTAGCAGGCTCTACTATTCTTAATGCAATAGGTTGTTTTTCTCTAGAAGAAAACTAGAACTTTTCCAGGACTTGGAGATAAGTCAGCAGTGGGATGCTGGGATCACTCCCCCACATCTCACAGTGTGCATTTTTTTACACATATATGTTGTTTCTCAGGAAACTGTTTGTATCACATGGTGAAAAGAGACCTTCTCGGGCCATTCTTAAGAAAGTGAGACAATATGACCTTCCTCCTCAGGTCTCTTTCCATACTTACTGCCCAGCAGATATTAGCAGGGGCAAGAAAGGTCCCTGCAGAAAAACAGGACAGGTTTGTAGTGTGTGTGTTTGACATGCACATGTCCATGTTCTTTTGGTACTCCTGGTGTCTCAGGAGCTTTGGTCTCAGATATAAAGATCACAAGTTATCATATGAGCGAGATACTTCTGAATGCTCTCCCACCAAGGTGTCTGACTTAAGGTATAATAAAAAACCTTAAGAACCATTGCAGTGCTTGGAGGAAATCCCATTGTGCTATATGATAGTACAGAAAGCAGCAGTCCCTGCCCCAAAGAGCCTCCTGTGTAAAACTGTGTATGTTTTCTTTTCATATAAAAAGGTAACAAAGGGAAAATATTGGAGGAAGAAAGTGAGATGGAGAACATTGGGTTCTGCTTTTAATATAGCCTGGAACTGACAGTTCTTTGTCATATGCAGATAAGAGTTTTGGTACTAACTTCTGAACAAGATCTGACATCTACTTTTACAATGGATCCCACAAAGCAAAATAATTCTTGAAGTTTTTATTTGCTACACTGCCTCTGGTAAAGTATCTCATGAGAAACAGACTGAAATAAAAGCTGGGCCCTAATTCCTGAAAAGTAGGCCCTACCCTTACAGGAAGCTAGCCTTCTGCTGCTGAATAGCCTCACAATTTCACTAGTGTCAGGAGAGCTACACTGAGTTGGGGCTAGAATGCATTAGGCTGAAACTATTGCTAACAGAGCACAGTACTTACAGGAATGGCTTTAAAACATCTGCCAATCAATACTGTCCAGTTCTTTGAAGAACTCTTAGTTTAATGCTGCTTACCTACACAGTATCTCCGAAGTCTAAGTAGAGAAAATAGAGACACCAAGGGCAGCTGGATTAGCAGTATTAAGCCACGGTCAATTTACTGCATGCATTTTAATAGCTTTTGCAAAAGTGGAGCACTAGATTCTCTGCTGTGTAAATCAGTATAGATCCACTGAAATTGCCAGAACTGTGCTGATTTATACAGGCTGAGGACTGTCCCCAAGACTTCCAGCAACAGCTGTTTTAAATGGTTGGGTTTGATCTGTCTTTTGAAATTCTAAGCCACCAGATAGATTGCATTTAAATTATCAGTGTTGATCAATATATGAGATATATCATAAATCTTTCCTAAACACCACTCAGCTGAATTTCCCTTATTGGCTTAAAATACATTCATCCTGAATCTTCTTTAACTTTTCATACAAGCTTGTAAGTTGTAGGAAAATAGTCTTTGAAAAGGCAAACATAGATAAACACTTCATTAAAAAGGTACGGTGTTACCATTTGTCATTTCATTGCTCATATAAAATCTGTGTCTAAAAATAATTTTTAAAAAACCCAAAACACACCATCTGAAGGGCCTAAGGTTATTTGAGGGTAAAAACTGAGTTGCTGGAATCATATGGTGTCGTGTTTAGGATTTTTTTCTACCTCCGGGCTTAAAAGAAGGGAATGAAAGGCCCATCCTGCAGAGAACTGAACACTTTTTCACAGGTGCTAAGTAAACGTCTGACCCCTTTCAGAGGCATTAAAGATTTCCTGGTACCTCAGAGCAGATGCTTGGTGTTTCTCAGGATCTCTAAATTGTATGAGCAGAGCAATAGTTGTGTTCACCATCATAAGCAGTTTTTTTTATTTGTGACATGAGTTAGAGGTTAAGAAAATATGGTAGATCTTCACTATAAAAACAGTAATGATGTTCTGGAGGAATTTCAGAGGTCTAGGAAGGAAGATGTTTCCTTCCATGCTGTCATAACTCATAGTCTTCCCTTCATATTCCTGGCCTACTTATATCTTCAGTTTGACCTTTTGTCTCTTTTCTCGCCTGTGTACCTGAGGGCACTATCTTCTGTGCTGAGCAGATCACTGCCTCTGACAGTCATGCATCCTGAATGGCATACTTCTTCGCTGCTCTTCTCCCTGTCTTTTTATCTCTGGATGTCTCTTGTCATGATGCTCTGACCATTGTGCTAGTCCTAATCATTCAATTTCTTCCAGAACTCCCTCACCCTTCATCAATACCAGAATATTTTCCCAGGCGTGATTTTGAGGTCATTGCTGTCACTCTGTTTCAATTCATCTCTTCCATTTCTTTCATGAGGAACTGAAGAAATAATTTTTGAGCTCGTTTTCCTAGAGATTCTTGAAAAAGCAGAGGCAGGAAAGGAGTAAGGCAACTGATAAATATTGGTTGACTTTGTTTACCTTCTCTCCCCTTCATCTTCTTGTACATTAACAGAGAAACAGGAAGCAACAGGAGAAGGGAATGATTGCTAGTTACAGATTCAAAAGGATATGATGTCCATGAGCACCCTCAGTTTCTTACTTGCTCCATGCAGAGAAAATAGTCCACTGGCATGCTGACTGAATAATTTGTTTTACACAGTACCTAGCAAATGGCGGTCATGGACCAGAACCCCCTGTGCTAGCTGCTCTGTTAACAAAAGAAAAAAAATTTAGAAGACAGTCACCACTACCAGAGCTTACATCCAAAGTATAAGACAGGAGACAACAGATGGAGATGGACAGATGGTGAAGTGCAAAGAAACTACTAAACAGTTGATAAGCATGAAGGCAAACGGTATCAGCATACCAGCTGCCTAACATTTGTCCATTAGAGATGTCAAGCCAAGGAATGGTATAAGAATGGTTTTGAAGGATAATGGGATAGCTCTGTGGATGGTTGGGGAAAACTCATCCCAAGTGGGGATGGCAGCAGGGACTAGTTTATCTGGAAACCCTGCTAACAGACAGTGGAGGCAGGAGTTGTCATTTCCAGTGAGAGGCAGGCTATGAAGGGCAGGAAAATGAGAACAAGTAACTTACATTTAATGTGACCAAGAAGTGGGACCTGTGAAGGGATGAAAAAGAGAGGGGTAGCAGGGTCAGAGAAAGAAGCATGAAGACTTATTATGTAGATACAAATGAGGTAAGACTTACACTTGCAAGACCAAAAAAAAAAAAAAAATTAAATAATTGCTGAAAGCTGTAAGTCTGCATGATTTTTAGCATGTTATTAGAAAGAAAAGGCAGTTTCACAGTTCTTGTCTAGAAAGAATGAGCAAGGCTTTGACACATCTTAGGCTCCCCTTTTCAGTGTTTGAGTGACAGGCAGAAAACATCACAAGGGTCAAGAAAGAGAGTAGCAGGGTCACATCTAGTGGAGTAAGGAGGCTAACAGCAACATTTTAGTCATCCTTAGTGTAAAATAATAGCTAGACATTTGTAAGGAGATGTCAGGGAGAAAGGCCGAGATACTGTTACGGTCTGGTAGAGACAAGTACAAACTGGAGAGGTGGATATCTGTGCTACGTGGATGGCAGTTCACATAAAGAGATCATCTGAATTTTGCTCACAGGTATAATTACCCAGAGACAAGGAAAAAGGGACCAAGGCTGGGTATTAAGGGAAACCCTCTGAAGAAGCTGGAGTCCCAAGAAGAACGACCCTTTAAAGGACACACTGAGTGAACAGAAGGCAGTGATGGATGTTGGTGGAGGGCAAGATTTCATGAAATGTGGTAACTTACATTGTAGTTGGCTAAGAAGTCAGGAAACTCCCTTGATGGTTAAATGACTCCACTGGGAGAACTTGGCCTTACACAGATGATGTGGGTTGTTTTTTGTTGTTTTTTTATTCTCCATGGTATTTTTCTCTTTTTATGAGAGACTGCATAGTGGTTAGTCCATTTAACTGCAGCTGCTCACCCTTGTCAGAGGTGTTTTGAGAGCTGAATAGATTAAGGATTTAAACACAGGTGATAGCAGCATTGCTTGGAATGAGCAGAAATGTATTATTTATAACACAAGCATATTGGCCTTTGGGTGGATAAGTGGTTCATAAAATTCACTGCAGCATAATGTGAAGTAATGTAGCCAATTACTAAAAGAATAAGCATGAAGATTGCAGTCTAAATAGGAACACAACATGGAATTCATATTAAGAAAAGACCCTAGAAGGACTGCAGATAATAGAGTAAACCATTAGCACCATTTCCTGGTAACAATAACAAAAATGAAAAAGAGCAAACAAGTTTCTGAAATATAGCTCTGGCAGTGTGGCGTATAAATCTGCAGAAATTATTCTGGCATGCCACTAGTCTCATTAGAAAAGAGTGCTCAGTTTTAGCCACTTCATTACAGGAAGACATTGAAAAGGTGCGGCAGGGGGCAATCCAAGATGATTTAGTAACCAAGACATGATTTATGAAGAACATTTGGACATATTTCTCCTCTGTAGCTAAGGAAAGGGAGATTAAGGGAGGATTCTTATGCAAGTGTGCAAGATCCTGAACAAATGGGAATGGATCAATGCTAAAATACGGTTGTTATGGTCATACGCAAACTTAAGAGATCTTGGATTAATGTTAGGGAAGAAAATACAAGCAGATTTTCAAACAGGAGGAGACAGAGCTTTATGCAAATGATGGAAATGGAAATAACTTTACATCAGCTCATCTGAGAAATATTTGAGGAACTGACTATAAACGTGTAGAAGGGATTATTAAAATTCTTCATCTTGTTTTTTAAAGGAATAAATAATGAATCAAGTATTAGTTCTTAAATTTGCTACATGCTGATGAAGAAACTGTCATACAATACAGATACAAATGGATCTCTGTCAGCTGAACACTTAAGATTGCAATTTCCTGGAGGCAGAATTTTCTTCTCAGCTACCTAAAAAAAAAGTTGGCCTGTCTCTCAAAGGAGACAACAATATATAAAATCCACAACAAAATATCAGGTTCTAAATTCATTACAGCTATAAGTGTTGCCAGTATAAGCACCTGGATTTCCTTGTATGGATTGCTCTTTTAAAAATAAATCAGGTTAGAGCTTTTCTTTTGAGATCTAATAGAGAAAATTGTCCAGAATACTGAACTTGAAGACCAGAATAAATTTAAATATACATGGCATTTCCGATCACCTAGATGTCATTTCTTCAGTTTAGTCCCTCAGATAATACTGCACTGGTTGGCTTGTACAAATACCTTCAGCTGACTAGAGGTATTAGATTTTGTTTGTTCCCAGACCTGCACTTTGTTCAGACTACCTTCTCTATTGATTTACAGTGAGCCTGAACATCCTCCCGCAACAAGAAGGGGAGGGAGTCTGTATGCACGGACACCTTTTCCATAGAGAAGAATGATGTAGCTCCATCCATACTGCTGCTCTACCTCTTCCCCTGGTCCAGCTCTGAGCTTTTTTTCTAATTAAGTTAATTTGGTGGTGGACAGAGGAAGGTGGTCTGAAAAGGTGTAGGAGAGTGGTAGAGGTACTGATATGTACCCCCTCAGAGTTTCTGATGGAACCAGTACAGTCAGACTTCCCTGTATTCCTTCAGCAAATGGGATGGTTGAATCTCCTTCCTTCTGGACAAAGGTACTGCTAGATAAATACAGCAACACACTAGTGACATACAGATCCTACCATGAGTGATGACAGAAAAGCCAGTAGTATGAATAAATGTTAGGAGAAATGATAGAAGAATGTTTTGAGTAAAATGTGTAACAGAGATTGAATATTTTTTAAAGGACAGTTTTTGGCAGAAGAACATTAAGATATTTTAGATCTTAATTTAATGAGTTGGTATCAAAGGTCTAGGCACTGATGGTTTACATCCATTAAAGTAAATTTAGGGTGAATGTAACAAAATCAGAAGTATTACTCTGTAGTGAATTCACGTGAGAGAAGCTCACACTAATTCTGTTATGGTGTGATATATCCCATTCACTTCAATGGGACAGATAAGCCTCACGAATAAAGGTCTGCAGGAATTATCCCAACAGACTTCCTTAAATGCTTTCAAGCTTTTCCTCTCAAGTTGGTGAAAGTTTTGTTTGAATGACTGACTGCATGATTTAGCCTGTGGGTTTAGATGCAGCTAAAGAAACAGATTTTAGCACTTGTATTAGAATTGTGGTGAAATGTGCAGTTACTATTCAGCCCCTGCACATTAAAACATTGGACTGTGCTGTATGCACTCAGCATTTTTCACAGATAGTTGTGGTGACAGTGAATTTACATGGGAATACTTGGAATGCTTGCATAGGAGTCTTCACAGCAGTCTCATGCACTTGGAACCTGTTGCCATTTATTTTATTGGTAATGGGGCAGACAATTTTTTCTGGAAACAGGGGTGGGTTGTTAAAGTTTAAAAGTGATATTAAGATGCCCTATTAAAAAAAGCAAAGTGGTAATCTCTATTTATGGAARAAAAATGTTGGGGAGATGTTTGCAGCTTTATGTCTATTTTTTTGACTGGTTGTCTGGATTTGGACAGTAATGTCTGCAGRACAGGAACAGATCAACTACCAGGAGGGAATTCTTCAATCACGTCCACAAAGGTGTGACTTTAAATGAAACTACAGGYGTCTAAATATTTTCGTAGCATATATTCTAGTGCATGGAAGCACCACCATAAATATTTCATTTTTTAAAAAACGTAAGCCCCCTTTACTACTGTTGGTAGCTGTGGAGACTAAAGTCTTTTACAGATGCCTACTCACAAGTGAAATACAGTATTTCAGCATTTGGCTTCCACTCAGCCCTGAAGGGCTGCCTTACTATCTTCTCTTCTTTGTCGACACTGCCAAGAATTGGACCATTCACACTGATGCTTTTGTTTACTTGAAGTGGTTGTATTTCCCAGCCAAGTGCTGTCAACAAGCAGAGAAGTTAGGCTCCTGCTATTTAGTGAAGCTCCTTTACCTCCTTGGCAGGCATTTTGTCTGGAGCTAGCTCCAACGAGCAAGTCACACATCCTCTGTGTGAGGATGAGATCCCAAAGATCTACCAGTGAATCAGGTGCTGCCTGTCGTGCCTGAGGCTTATGCAGACTAGGCTACTGCTATTTTCTTTCCCCTTGGGACTGGGATCTTGACACAGACTTTCAGTTCTCAGCACTGATATAAATTCTTTGTGATGCTGGGCAAGTCGAGTGAACTTTTCAGTGTGATTATCAATCATCAGATGCATTTAGTGACAACTACTTACATCACATGCTTTTTCTTAAGAACATTTTTTGTTCACAGATTTATAAAAAAAATTTTTTGATGTTTTGGGAGGTTTTGTTACAAAATAACTGTGATATGCTGTGTACTCTTAACATTATGACATTTTTATATTCTCCATGTCCTTTAGCAGCTTTATGCAGGATATGGGTTGCTTAATGAAATGTGAAATATACACTAAAACTATTTTTTCCCATGCAGTAAGATAATAAGATATTACATTACTCACAGGTCCAATTTTAAATTTAAATATAACTTCATTTAATTTTACTTTGCAATCAGGTAAATTAATGAGAGAGAATCAAAACAATATGCTGTAATTACATTTGGAAATTGTTCCTTCTGTCCTTCAAGAGTGTTCTTTCTGTTTAAGGTATTGAAATTTGGTGTCTAAATATAAAGTGCAGTAGCATCTGGTACTAATTGCTGGTTTAAATAATATAGACAGATCTTCAGGCATTTCATGCTTTTGAAAGGAGGCTTTTAGTAGGATGTTCTGAGTCAAAGGTTATAAAAAATTTCATGCCACTAAAAATAGCTAATATTCCACTTGTGTTCTAGATCTAAATGATCTTTTACATAACAGATTTTGCTTACTAAAGTATAGTTGTTTTAACTTACTTTATTTGGAAAGAAGAACCAATTTATACGCCTTTTGTATCTGCTGTTCATTGGTACACATGAACATAGTGCAGGAGAATGTTAGAAGTTTATTTCTAGATGCAAAAATTGTTACTTCATCCTCAAGATCTCTGATTTTCAGCACAGACCCTTGTGCTTCCAAAATCATGTATTTGAAGTCTTCTATTTGCTTGCACTTTGTCAATTATTTTCCCAACAAAAGAAGTCAGTTAGACAAATAGATTGACACCAATGCTAAAGTGACTGTGGTGACTAGCAAATGAGCCATGGTCCAAAAATTATTCCTGCAAACTCTTTGATGTATTCATAAAAACAAGAGATATATTTGAGGAAAATAATCAGTGGTCCTATTGCTTCTCAGTTTTGTGTATTTTCTTACTGAAATGCCTTCATATGTTCTGGAATAAACTGTGTAAAAAGAACTGAGTGAGAGTGCTTCACCCCTTTTGTGGATTGCTGCCTATGTGGAAAGCACATGTGAAGTGTTACTGGGTCACAAGAGAGTTATACATCTAGTGCAGCAACTTGCGCGGGATTGCCGTTCTCAATTGGCCAGGATCCTCAAGGATCATAGGCAAGATGAAAGGAAACTTTGACAGACACCCATTTTGTGTGGATGGTTGTCAGGGCCCTGAGGGCACTCATAGGCCTTAATGGCCTGTCTCTCCTGGGGTCTCACCCCTGGCCCTGCCCCTGCCCCTGGACCCAGCAGCTCCATTTAAGCTCAGTCCTTGCCTGAGCTACGGTTCAAGTGTGTCTGTTTCCAGTCTTGCCTTCTGGATGGACCTTGGACCCACACTATAGGCAGCTTGTCTCATGGATGGATGCCTCAGATGTATATTATACATATATAAATGGTTTAGTGGGCATGGTGGTGTTGGGTTGACGGTTGGACTCGATGATCTTAGAGGTCTTTTCCAACCTTAATGATTCTATGATTCTATAGATTGTCTCCAGCCTTGTCTTTTGCCCTTTGGACTTTGGACCCATGTTGTAGCCTTGTCTCCAGTCCTGTCTCTGGCTCTGTCTCCTTTCATCCCTGACTGGGCTCCCTGGATGGACCCTGGACTTGGTTTATCGCTTGCCTTGTCTGGGGTTGTTGATAGACCCTATTACCAGCTCCTGGCTCTGACACCATGGTCAGACCCTGTAGGACTCCGTCCCTGTAGGACAGTTGTAGCAAGAAGTGCGTCACTGATAACTGAACCACTTATGACTATAAGAACAGCAATCTTCAACAGCAGGAAGGGTTCGGCCAACACTGTGTCTTGTTAACTATCACTGATAGTTGATGCTAATGAACTAGGTGACAGTAAGGTGACACTATGTTCTGCAGGTTCGTGATCAGTGATAACTTCCTTTGTCAGCAGACACTAATTTTGTCCATCTATCCTCTCCCACTCCAGGAATCTTCCTAATCCATTTTTTAATATGGAGGTCCACAGCTTTATTTTGTTGTGGGAGGTGGCATCTTTGGTTGTCTCAGTCTGACACCTGCTGCTTTCATCTGATGTTCCCTAGATCTAACACTGGAGGACACGTGCAACAACTGTTCCCTTCTCAGCTCAAAGTGCTCTGTTCGTCTCCTCACTCTTCTGGAGCAGAACCTAGTGGGTCTGAGTCTTTTCTTTCACACTGGATTTATGATACCTAATCATACTGACTGCAAAGGTGCTTCAGGTTTGGATTTTAATCCAGAAAAGAATTTAAGCATATGCAAAACTCTAAAAATGTTAGGAACTCCCCCAAATTTGAGAATTCTCAAAATTGAATTAATCCCATGTGTATAACTACTTTCACTCCTTTAGTATCAGAAGCCTTGGCTGAAAAAGTGGGTTTATGTTTTGCTGTGAAGGGATTGAGTTTCGTGATCATTCTGACCTTTTCAAGGAATGAGTTAGCTTGCTTCTAATCTGTTCAGCCACCTGTATAAAACAGCTATGAATTCAACCTCATAGAGCCCACACGACCTACAAATGATTCATTGTCCCAGTCAGTAACGTTTATTAGTATTCTTGAAAGAACCTCCTCCCTTCCCATCCCACTGACCCTAGGCCACCTTCATGCAAGCCTGCACTTCATTTATTGTCAGAAATTCTGAGAAACAAATCTAAACAAAACAAGTTATGACCTGATCTCTCGCTGGTCTGTTCCATACTTTTTCCACTTAAGCACAGGAATGAATCTGAAAACTAGAGGGAATCATGAAATGCAGTAGTAGTGCCTCATGCACCAAAAAGTCATAAACTGATCAAAGGCAGAAAATACTTCAGCCCTGATAAGGAAATAAATGCACTGATCCAGATGCTACATGCACTTTGTCTCATTGGCCTCAGACACTGTGAGATTTTCCACTCTCTATTATGGAAAATTCTTCCAAGCCTGTCTGGCAGTAGCTCAGATCGAGTATAATTTTTCTTTTCATAGCCAAAATGTACCATCTGACATCTACACATTGGACATTCAAGAGAGAAGCTTGTACTATCCAGCATGAAAATACTGACATGAGGTATCAGTTGTGATAAAAAATAATAGCTCAGCATCCCACACAGTGGAGGGGAATACCTTCAGCTTTCCAATAGCAAATCGCTCTCTTAGAAACTAGCCAACTGTCACTAATTAGTTCCTGTGCTGTACTGATAGCTACATGATCACTCTGAATCATGCAAGAGCAGCAGACATTAAATCATCTATACCTACAGTCAAACATCTGCAGCCAAACGATGCCTTAGGCCAGCTGTCCAACAGCTTTTAGAGAAGCCTTGCTCCAGCAAGGAGCAGTCAGATCAGTTACAGTGGACCCTCTTTCATGCTTGCTGAATTAGTTTAGAAGTAGACACTTATCTACTTATGGAATCTTTTCTGTGTTTTGCCACAGTTAAGTAGGAGCAGAGTAAGAGAGGATATTGGGATGGAAATTTGGGATGAAAACTTAAGCTCTGAACTCAGGGGGAGCTTAAGAGATCAAAAGCTTTTTTAGCCCTGGCCCCAGAGCACTGAAACACCAAGGGCACCAACATTTTGGAGGCTGGAGTTTTTAAAGAGATCTACCTGTGGCCAATCCATGAAAAATCTGACCAATTTTCCCAAATCTTGGGTGATTGGATCTAGGGCAGGGTTGTCCTTTTGTTTTGTTAGGTTTGATGAAACTTTCCTGAGACAGTCTGTCATGAATGAAGCTTGCAGTTTTTAAATGGCACAGCAAGTTTGTTCCCTTACAAAGGCCTAGGCATATGTGACAGTTCTTGTTAGACAACTGCAGGTGTGCTGAATTTGAAATATATAAATATATTTATATATAAATATATAAATACATAACTAAAGCAGTTCTTAAATAAATCCTCTGTGTCGGGTTTGCCTGGAATGCCATACAGGAAACATCTTTTCCTGTTGTCTGGAAGAGGGGCTTGCAGGTGGTTATAGATTTGTAATCACATCTGCAGATCCACCTTTTTCCAGAAATCTCTGTTGGAATCTGTAATTGTGCTGAACTTTAATACAGCAGCAGAGAAACTACAATACACAAGGAAGAAGCTTGTGAGGGAATGAGAGGAATTTGCATGTCTTATGTAGCCACTGTTACCAACAGTTGGTTTCTATAAATAATTTCCAAACRCTGTTACTTACCAGGCTAAGTACCTTAGGAGGACTGCAATTCTAGTGAGGGTCCTTTTCATCTTCAGGCTTCAGAGTAAAATCTGGATCATCAGAGGAGTTAGAAAAARAACTCCTCCTTTTGCTTCCACTCATCGTTTAATAAGACACTAAAAGGTGTATGATAGTTTTACATCTCCCTTTAAAATGTAGAACTCTAGTCAGAAGCAGGACTGAGAGATACAAGGATAAATGCTCTGTTCCAGTAGCGTGGGCCATTTCTCTTGCTGTGGTCATCTAAATTCAGAGAGATGTGGTGGCTCCTTTTTAGGAGATATGAAATCATTATGCTTTCTGCCTTGCTAAATTTCATGGGGAAGCTGGCAGGTGATATATTTACCTTCTCCTGTTATTTCTAGTAAGATAAAAGATTACTTTGAAAAAGAAAAGAAAAAAAATAAATTACAGGTAGCAATTAATAACTAAAAAAAATCATATCACTTCAGTTTTTAACTGCTCAGCCACCTATTCCTATGGTTTTTTTAATACATTTTAGTTTGAAATCTAATTGTTTAGACAGTAGTACTCCCATGATTATTATTAGTTATTTAACAATCATTCACACCTGTTTTATTTTTAATGCCTGTTGTGTTATGCTCTGCTGATACTATATTGTTTCAATTGTGTTTTTTTCTACTTCTGCACAGGGAATATAGATTATTATATTGCTTCATTGGATCCTAGAAAGGTCTGTCTTTTATGATTGCTGAAAATCAGTATACAGAATAGAAAATGGCACTGCATATTTCAAAACAGTAATTTCAGTCACTGAGGCTATGGTAATGAATGTTGGTGGTTTGAATGCTCTGATAAAGATAACAACACTGCTGCAGGATACACAAATCATCACGTATTCCCATGTAGTGGCAGAAAGGAAGCAGCCACTGTTTTTCTCTTTTTTTCTTTTTTGTTTGTTTGAGAAAAGTAAGGAGAATCCTGATCTTAAGGGCCATATTGGTTTAGATCACTAAAACCTTGACACCAGCAAAATTAAGTGCTTAAACCCCATTAAAGCCACTGAAATCTAAACTCATGCATAACTTGAGTGCATAAATGTTTTCTTGGATTGGTGACTTTGTGAATAAATGATTTTGGAAGCCAACTGGATATGCTTAAATTTACACTCAATTGTCCATTTTCTTCTTGCTGCCTTGCGCTTTCTGTGCTATTGTTTTAGTTCTTCGTATGACCCACTCTAATTTTCTTGATATCCAAGCCTCTGTGAAGACCTAAACATCATTCAGGGAGGTATTTCAGCACAATTTTAAGTTCATTCTTTCAACAGACATTTAAGCCCCAGTGTAATTTTTAGCAAATGCTTCCATCTCATTGAACTCAGTGCAACTTTAAGCACACAGTTAAGTTAAGCAGTATTGGTTAATGTTTTCTTGAGCTGGGGATTTAGGTTGTGGGTACATGTCTTCTGGGAGTAACTTTTGTCATTTACCATTTCTGGTGCCTGGTGGCACACCACTTCGTAGAATCATAGAATCATAGAATAGTTTGGGTTGAAAGGGACCTTTAAAGGTCATCTGGTCCAACCCCCCTGCCATGGGCAGGGACATCTTCAACTAGATCAGGTTGCTCAGAGCCTCGTCCGACCTGACCTTGAATGTTTCCAGGGATTCGGCATCCACCACCCCTCTGGGCAACCTGTGCCAGTGTTTCACCTCCCTCAGCATAAAAAATTTCTTTCTTATATCTAGTCTAAATCTACCCTCTTTTAGTTTAAAGCCATTCCCCCTTGTCCTGTCGCAACAGGCCCTGCTAAAAAGTTTGCCACCGTCTTTTTTATAAGCCCCCTTTAAGTACTGATAGGCTGCAATCAGGTCTCCCCAAGGCCTTCTCTTCTYCAGGCTGAACAACCCCAACTCTCTCAGCCTTTCTTCATAGGAGAGGTGTTCCATCCCCCTGATCATTTTTGTGGCCCTCCTCTGGACCTGCTCCAACAGGTCCATGTCTTYCCTGTGCTAGRGACCCCAGAGCTGGACGCAGTGCTCCAGGGGGGTCTCACAGAGCAGAGTAGAGGGCTATTTACCACCACCCATCAGGTGAGCATTCCTGTGCATTTCCTTGATCTAGTTTAAGTCCAAGGCACCTGACTTTGTTAAGCAGTTTAAATGCTGGCTAATTCACTTGCTTTGATTGAAATTAAGGCAGTAAAGCTTTTTAAAGTGTTTAAATGTACCTATTTGTAATGAGAAATTGGCTTATGTTGCCCAAATTAGAAGCTGATGAGGAGTTTTCTTCCATTTTGTTAAACTGTATTTCTACAACAGAAAGAATGCTCATTGCTTGAACATGTCATGCATGTTCAAGCAAGAAGCTCAGAAGGTGATTACCTCTGACAGAGGGGTGATYGTGAGCAGTGTTGGTGAGGCTGGGATCAGTACAGCCTGCACAGCTGCATCTGGAAGGCGATGTAAGATCAGAGTGTTCTGCCTTGCAAAGAGTAATAAAATACCTTAATATTGACTAATCAAGACAGTCGGTGGTTTTGGAGCTGAGAGTGGATCTGTATTTTGTATTTTCAAGAGGCTGAGGGACTGCTGGTTGCTGGATTTTTGTCTGGTTGATTTCTGGAGAGCTGTGCTAGGCGCAGGCCCAAGATGTGGCCTTTGCAAGCTTCCTGCAAACTGAAGACATGTTTGGATCTAGGGGTTTCAACATAATTAAGATTTGAGCACCATGTGTGTTTCTTGCTGTGAGGAGGTTTATTCAGCTCCTTTGATTAGGTCAAGATTTAAATACCGCTTTTCATGTTATTTCATATATTTGACCTTCCACAACTTGTGTTCCAAAGAAATGTCTTTCAAAATACATCTTACAAATGTAGTTAACATTTGTATCAAACTCATCTGAAGCTTCTGTTGCCCTGGATGCTGACTGAAATGTGGGTCAAGTCTGACATCAAGTGGTCAGATGCACTCCGTTCCCAATGGGACTATTAACATAGTGCTGCTCCTGGTGTCTTGTAAGAAGAAGAACCTCCCCCTCCACTTTTTCTCTCCATGTTTTTTCTTCTGTTAACATGATTTCTCAATGCTCTTCCTACTTCGGCTACCACGAAGGTCATGGAGTATCATTGCTGACAGATACATGAAGAATCATATTAGTCTTGCATTAGATATTGCAGCTGCTGAATCTGTCAGCAGAATGATGGGATCGTGTAAATAAAGTCTTCTTGACATGGCAGTGTAGATAAGACCTTTACACACTTTGCTTTGTTTCCCCAATATATTCTAACAAGATCTATGTCTTTTTAAAAACACTCCTAACTCTTGAGACACCAAGTCCACCATCTGTGCAGATTTTGAGGCTTACCAATAACTGCAAGAGCACTTAGCACTCACACATTGCTTCTTGTTAAAACACATTGCAAACACTAATTCCATTAATTCTCATCATTCCACTCTGAAGAAACTTAATAAAATTATTCATTTCATGACATAGGAGAGGAAGTGGGGAGAGAGACCAGAGAGAATTTAGATCTTTGACCTGAGAGTTTAAGTTTTCCTAGATGCCTCTCTCAGGTTCAGTCCTCTGGCATACTGAGATGCTACCTTCATGTTTTAGTGGTATTTGTACCTATATTGACTCAGGAGCAGCTCAGGAATACAAGGTTTATGTTCAGTTCCTAATGCTCCCTTCCTCCAGGGTGAGGAGTTATCCTTCAGTGGCCAGAGGGACATTTTTCATCTCTCTTCTCAGTGATCAGCAGGCTTAGTTTGGCCTGTTCAAACAACAACAAATTACAGGTCATAAGTTGTACAATATAAAATTTTTATCTGCACAATTGATTCATTTTTCACTGGAACATTAGTGTGTTTCTATACCCTCTGCATAAAACAAACAGTACAAAGGTCAGCATTTCTGCATACCTTGTAACTGAGTCAGCAATGCAAATATTAATTTTCAATTTCTCCCATAAATGCCTCAGCTTGATAAGATAAGCCATCATGTTTGTGCCTCTGGGCCTCTCAACTACCCACCAAGATTTCTGCACATCTAATTCATAATCCCAACCACTTTCCAGAGATCCATTGTAATTTAATTCAATGCTTAATGGTGGTTTTATCCTCTGTGAGCAGAGCTCCCTGCTTGAACTGTGTTTCTTATGATAAAAAATAGTTTTTGTGTGAGGTAAATGATCACGGTTCATGTTCCCAGTATGTTATCTGTCTGGGCAGCCAGATTGTTGAGGAGAATGGGTATGTGGTGTCTTTGGTTTAAAAGTCCTATAGACGGCTTACCTGGGAATAGTTCAGAAATAAAGCTAGCTACATGATTGAGCTCTGTGTTTAAAAAACAGTGCTGTAACTTTTTTTTTGACAGGCTCTATCTTAATGTATTTGGATATGTTTCAGTTGCCATCAATCTAATTTTGAGTTCATTATCTTTAGTCTTCTATAATTTCCTTGCCTAGATAAAATTGTGGTGAATCTACTAAATGTTAAATGCATGCTTGTGCATATATTTTCATGGATGGCTCCTAGTAAAAAATAATTACTACAATAATTATTATAATTCAGAATTTTTTCTGTTTAAATAGTTGAGGTGTGATTTGTACTAAATGATACTATCACTGAAGTCCSAAATCATGCTATGACTAGTCCCAACACTGGTCTTGGGATCCATAGTGCAAGATCCATACAACACTAAGAAGATGGCAGCCTTTGCCCCAAGGAGCTGGCATTTTAAAAGAAATGGGAAGGATAGAGGATTCAAGCAAATGACCACAGAAGACAGACTTCAAAATAACTCCTCAAACATTTCTTCAGATCACTTTCCAAGTTATAAGCCATAGGGGGCATGAAATGTCATGGCTGCAAATTCAGTTCTGGGTAAAAATAGGTTCAGAGTAAACCTCCTTTCTTTTACATCTCTATTATGGCCATCTATTTCTACTAAAATATTTCTACTGAGTCATGCAATAGGCATTTTAACCAGATACAGAATTTTTCTGTTGAGTAAGGCTTAGCCACTGCAGAAAATGTACTGAATGGTACTGTGGAGCATTTTAAGACATTTTTGTAAGGCACCTATTGATGCTAGACTGATGGGTGCACAGAGGTTCACCATAAAAAGTAAATTTGGTGGCCAAATGGCAGAGCTATGGCAAGCTACATCTTACGAGCTTTGAAAGGAATTTTGGCCAGAGTTCACAATTGTAGAGTTTATTGCAGCTCATACAAAATGTACAGTAATTTTAGACAGATCTGGGCATTTTTATACTGAACAGACTATTCAGCATAAGTGTGTGCATTTTTAGCAAAACAAATCATTCTCTTGTTTAAAAACAAAAACAAAATACTACATATGTTGCAGAACTATACTTGCCATTCTTTATTTTAAAGTCATACACAAATGGCTTGTTCTGCTCTGATTAGCTTATTAGTTAATGTTGGATCTGAAAGGCAGTTCTGGGGCATTGTCTGTCAACTTAGTGGAAATTAGGACAGTGAGTGCCTTCAATAGTCTTTGTTCATTAAACCATATCTCTGCAGATGTTCAGTGTTTTAATATTTCTTAAGCTGTTCTGAAGCATTCTCATTTTTTCAGCTAATGAGAAATGTGTGACTTTGTATACTTTCACGGAATTATTTATTAAAGATGCAAAAGAAGTAGGCTCTTTACTGAAAGACTGACACCTTTCCTGTGATAGGCTTTTTACTCAAAGACTGACACCTTTCCTCTGAATATATTATACCCATAGGTGCTAATACACATTTACAAGCCCTCTAAGAGTAAGATGAGTGAGTTTAAATGATCTATAGAATTTTTGCTCTCAGGAGAGCCCTGTGAGCATGTTCCTACAAACCAAGAAATCATTAGTCCCACAGGGAATTCAGCTGTAGCCAGCTGTGCTTTTTGTGTGAAGAAGGGTTCATATACGAGTTCCCACTGCCAGCTTTTGGCTTAAATTACTATAGGTGTTTACCAAAGTTAGTATACCCTGTATCTGCAGACAACTAATGAAAGGGCAGGTTATGTTTCTTGGTTTAAACCTCTGATATCTTTGAGTCAGAACTCCTAACTGACTGGCAAACCGGATACTGTTGTAAATGAAATGTTTTCTTAGCGGTGAAGTCAACAGATAGTTCTGACTGACACAGTGCTCTCATCACTAGCCAAAATGCTGTATTTATTTAGAAATTAAAGCAAAGACAGTTGTACATACTTGAAATGCAGTTTGAGGTAATGGGCCTGGCTGGGGATGACAAATGAGAGCTCTAATTGATTAGCTGGGGAAATGTACTTTATCTGCTTCTCTTTGGTGAGCTTTCTGTTGAATTGATCAACAAGGTGCTACTGCTACTCCTTAAGACTAATTTCTTCTTCAAATCATGCACATCATTAGTCAACAGAATGGATGGAAAGGTGGTGAGGTAGTTGTTTGTGCTTCTGAAGAGATATTCATTATGCATGTAACTGTATTTTGTTAGGATTCTTGATCTCCTTCTAACTCCAGTTTGTGTTTTTTACTTTAGCAATTTCCAATTTGGTTAGAAATTTGCATATGCATAGGTACTGCTGTTCTTTCTGGATAATCTAATGTGCAAACGTGTATGAAATTCAGAAGTCCATTTTCATCAGCCTTACCCATTTTGACCCAGTCTTATCTTGAAAGTACAGATAATAACCAATAAGAAAGAGAAAAAAAAAAAAAAAAAAAGCTTTGAAATATGTAGAATTAGATGATTATAAAAGGAAAGGTCATGTTTTATCTTGCTGCATGCTATCACGTATTGTCTGTACTTGCATATAACAATGTATTGCAGTGAAAATTAAGATAACACTACAATGTGTAAAAATATTAGTTGGTAGTAATATAACTGGCTACTGGTACAATATGCTCTTTATGGAAACATAAAATAGACATAGGTTGATAGTAYAAAGAAAGGGGCAGTTGCAGTAGTTCAGTATATTAAAAATGATAGCATATCAGATATGGCAATTACACTAGCCATCAATCTTCAATAGTTTGTGAAGAATACTGCTAAAATGCAGTGAAGCTTTATAAGATTTGTGATCACGGAGTGTAAAATATAACAGATGCTACAATATTTAGATGCCTGCTGGCATTTACTTTTACCCTACACAGCTCATTTCAGTTATATGAAAATTTTATGTGCTCTGTAACCTCACTGAAATAGAAACATATTTATAAAGAAACCACAATGGAACAGAGCATTTTCAATATATACACTACTTGATCTGTTTAATAAGATAAAAAAGAAAGAAAATGGCCAGTTAGATTAAATTACTATTAGTTTATTATTAGATTACTATTAATACA
The DNA here is from genome assembly GCA_035582835.1 of Phoebastria nigripes. Taxonomy (NCBI): domain Eukaryota; kingdom Metazoa; phylum Chordata; class Aves; order Procellariiformes; family Diomedeidae; genus Phoebastria; species Phoebastria nigripes. Next base: position 908,306 of record JAYKAV010000023.1, read on the forward strand.
GAAGCTTTGATACATGTGATGCCTTCTAATCTGGACTCTCTGCCAGATACGTATCACTCAGAACTGGTTGGAGAGTCCATGCAGCCATTGTTCAGTGCATGTTGAAGTCTTATGGGGGTGATCACTGGAAGTCAAAACTCATGAAATGAGATAGGCGAAGAAAGTTCTTGTAGTTTGCTATTCCTTTCAGCTGGGAAGCACGACGGACAGCTTTCTTTGTGAAATGTGAATCTTATGTAATAGCTGCCAAGGTTGCTGCAATCTCTTGCGAGTCTGAAGATTACTGGAGGACTGTGAAATCAGGGCCTAGATATACTTGCTAATCAATACTGTCTTTTGGAAGGATGCCTAGAAGCACCTCTCAGTATCAAGCTGTGTAAGTCGCCATGCTTCTGCTCTTGTAGACGGCTGTGTTTCATTGCATCATTGCATCATTGCGTCTCTATATTATTTACCTTTTCCTAGCTTCCCCTGAGGCTACTGTATTACAAACATTTAATAGCTGAGTATGTCTGATCTAATTCTGGTAATCACTGAAGTTGTTGTACTAAAAATTAAATGAATTAAGGTCAAAGACATCCTCTCTAACTTGAGAAGTGCTCCCAAGGCTTGACCTTGTAGATGTCTGACACAGTATTTGATCAGGAGGAAGAATTCACTCAACCCAGACTTCCAAAGGGACACCAAGACTTGTAAAAGCATTTGAACTGGCAGTTTGTCCATATGGCATTTGGCTTGGTTCCTTTTCAGTTTTAGGTTTCATGAACTGGTTTCCCATGTGGTAACCTGGCAAGTCTACAAGTGTTGGGCCTGTAGGAAACCAAAAGGCTCTGGCTGTTTTTCAGGGAGGGATTATAACACAGCCCTGTTCAAAAAGCCACAGTAACTCTTGTGTAAGTTACTCCTTTTTATCAATAATATTTTGATATTGTCAAGAGGAGTCTGGCTCTTACTGAGGTTAGTGTCCGAAAATTTTCTTAATCCAAAACTTTGACCTTTCACCAGCACCGCTTACAGCATTTAGACCATTTGTATTTTATCTTTTGCAGCAGCTTACTGTTTATGGTGCCTGTTTACAAATCAGATGCCTTGACACATGTGGTACCAAAATATTTTTTCTTCCTCTACTAGCCCATAAGTTGTAATACAGCAGAAAGCATGTCACATCGAGTGAGTTGCCTGGAAACAAGATATACTTGGGCCTTGGAGGATATTTCTCCTGTGAGCTTGAGTTCCTTGAGCTTTAAAGAGCCACGTCAGAGACTTTTCCCTCCTGTACAAGTTTAAGGTACTTCACTTCACYGCAACTTGACAATACACATGGTAACCAAGCTACACTGTTGCTATTCACCCAAGCTGCATGTTCTGTAAATCAAAGCAGTATCTTGAAGGGATGTTGCCAAGGTGGTTAAAAGCAATTCTGTGGTCAAACTTACTATCTATCTCACCTGCTCTATACATACAAACAGCACAAGCATTTAGCCACAGCTAAATCTGCTAAATCTAAGGTCTGGCTTTTCTGCTGCAAAGCAAACAACCGCTTTCTAGCCTCAAAAACCATGTTAGGAATTTAGCAAGCAGTATAATTCCATTTTGTGCTTCTGCAAAATCAAACAAATTGTGTCCAGATCAAGGTCATAAGGCATATCAACTTCCCTTTGAGATGACTTAAGTTGGTTCTATACATGTCAGAAAATATTGGACAGTGTATTCATTATAGTAATTTTGAAATGTAATCTAAGCTTATTTGAAAATACAGGTGTTCAACAGTTGTTTGTGGTTAAAATATATTTTTATCATAGAGTTAGCATTGAAATTGGTGAAGTCTTTGGTGTAAGWGAACAAGGAGTGTAGATAAGCAAACTGGTTCAGAGAACTTTCATCTGTAGTATTTCTTGTTGAATTAAAACTATTCTCAAAATGCAGACAGTTATATGAAATACGTGAAAATGTATTTTTTCTAATAGCCAGAGAATCAAAGTCAATATCTGAACTCATGCCATCTCACCTGGCATATGAAAAATACAATTATGCACAAAGATATAACATATGTCAGGGCTGTCAAATGTCACTCACTCATCTCTGGTGACTGCAGTGTGTTTGATGGCTGCGGTACACCTGGTTAGAGCGGGAACAGTTCTGCCTGCAGTTTCTAGAGGCCACTGTGGCTTCAGGCTGATGGGATGTCATCTCTGCCCTTCCTATGGTTGCTGTCCCTGGTGCTCCATCCAAGCGGTGATTTGCCCAGGTGGCACTGGCAACAGCAGCAGATGGCATGGCAGGTGGTGGTCAGAGAAGTTGGAGAAGCATTTTGATATTCTTCGCAGGTGCCCCAGTTCCTTCACCAGGGCCTTGTCCAGTAAAGGTGAAGGAGAGCTTGATCCCTGCCCTTCAAACAACCCCAGCTCCAGGGGGATGCTCCCTCCCAGGAAGCAAGTGATGTCCCTGTCATCTTGACTCACCTACCTCCTGCCTGCTCAAACTACAACCACATGCAACTCACTCCACCCATCAGCTTCCTTACTACAACTAGCTATGACTAGTTGTATGTACTAGTAGCTACTAGTAGTTGTTGTATGGATAACTGGCTATGACTATGAGCCTCGCTGCTGCCTATTTTTAGGATCCCTCAGGCTGATGAGTGAGCGATCCATCTCTCTAGTCCTTGGGCTTCTTCCATTTCCCCAGTCCAGCCCCAAAGCTGGATGTCTCTCAACTTAGCCATTTGCCTAACCTCTGCAAACCTCTTGCTTGGTAGCTGTGCTCCAGGAAGGGTGCAGCTGTAGGGGAGCTAATGCAGTATGTAGCACTAATTCTGGATCTGCCAGTCTGGTCCCCTGAGCATCTTTCTATTGACTTCAGTGGGTTTCATATGAGGCCTTTATTCAGATAATATGCTGGAGTAAACCTGTTACTCAGAGATCACATCCCAAGAGGCAGAGTTTGCCCTGCTTCACATTCCATGACAAATCCATTCTGAATCCTTTTATTATTAATAATAGACAGCAAATTCTGATCTCAGAGGTAGAGTCAGTGGTATCTGTGTAATTTAAGTCAAACCTGCTCTCGCAGGTCTAAGTGAGTTCTAAAGATTTTATCAGTGCAATTTCCCTGTGCAGCTGGGCAAGCTAGCACATAATTAGAGATAAGAGCCAAGAACCTTAGAAGTGCAAGAGGTGTAACTAACCTTTGCTAATGAAGGATATCATGCAAATAGCATTTGATATTTGTGTGTATCTGATGCTACAATTGAACAAGGTATAGTTRCTCAGTGCTTAATGATGACTTCTGTGATGGTATAGGCCTTTCTTATTGAAAGTATGTTTGTGACAAGTATTGCATAGATTCAAGGGAAAAAAGATTCTGCCTGTTGAATAACAGCAAACCTGCCCTCTCTTTAAATTAGCTCAACCTTTGCCACTAAGAAAAGTGCTAAAATGATAACTACTTCCTCCGCAAACAGAGTAGCAGCACAGAGATTGTTGCTGTTTGTCTGTCTAAGTTTCCTATGAGGCTGTGCATGCCCCAGAAATGCTAGACAGTGGAACTGGTCAATGGAAATTAGCAATTGTTTCCTAAAGTCCATTTTATCCYGAAGTCCCTGAGAATAAGTATGACCCCCTGTGTTTGCCATTGCTCAAAACCAGCTCTCTGCTGCTACGATTCCAGTAATTTGAAAACTTCAAAATCTGCACAAATTTCTTGTAGTTCTTTTTAAAGCTTTTCAAAGAAGGCACAAGGACTAATGCAAGTCTGCCTTAGGAGCTTTTGCTACTAGGAGGCAAGGTAAGATGTCGGTAAGCTTGGGCTGTGTTAGTGCCAAGGATTTTGATAAGATTGTTAATAGTATCCCTGTGAGTCCAAAGGTCTTTGTAAAATCATCATTACTCTCATGATACTGTAGATGTGGATGTGATATGCATGAGTTAATGTGTACTTGAAGGTATAAGGTACCCTAAGTACATTGCACATATAGTTAATGTGATGGTTTGAATTATCAGCAGGCTCTGTAGCATTCCCCAAGATACTATCTTCCAGCGTTTATTGGTAGAATGGTATTGTGCCAGGCCAAAGAGACTGTATAAATAGATAACAACTTGCTGGCTAGATTTCCTTTGTTTGAGTGTTTCATAGAAGTAATTCAGAGCAATTCAGGTTGGAAGGGGCCTCAGAAGGTCTCTAGTCCAAACTCCTGCTCAAAGTGGGATCAGCTCTGGGGTTAGACCAGTCTGCTCAGGGCTTGATCCAACTGTTGACCAAGACCCCCATGTCCTTTTCTGCAGTGCTGGTCCCCAGCCTGTATTGTTTCTGGGGATTATTTGCATTTATCTTTGTTGAATTTCATAAGGTTCCTGTTGGCATATGCCTCCAGTTTGTCTAGGTCCTGAATGGTGGCTCTGCTGTGTATGCTCGGAATTTTTCTTGTAGTTTTTATAAGCATCTTTTAATTTATCTATTTTGTTTTTACTTTGCTGACTAATTCTCCAGATGAAATCAATTCCTTATTGTCAGAATTTTTCTTTTTATCCCATAGTTATTGGTTTCCTTTTAGAGCTTTTTAGAAAGTTAGTGCATATGAGCTGTAATTCTGGGTTACTGCTAAGCACTACCCATGCTTTCCTGCTTTCTGAAGAGAGGATTTAATTGCAGGAGTAGGGTGGTTACATTCGTGTTGTTTTCTACCCTTATGATTTCCCTCCTGCAATCTAATTAACATTTTGCAGACTCAGAGCGTTTCTTCCAGTTTGTAGTTTGTGCTCATGTAGGCATAAATATCCTGGGAGCAAAATACCTTATTCTTGGCCAAGATAATTGTGTGGCCTCCCCATTACGAGTAGTTGATTGTCTCCTATCTTCAACATCTCAGTAGCATTTGAATAAAGCAGGAAAGTGCTATTATTTCCATTTTACAGATGGTTAAACTAAAATCATATGAGGCTTGAGAGATCTGATACCCCAGACTAATGCCTTAACCACTGGTATATCCCCTTAGCCTGTTTGATACGGGAGTAAGTCTGGTACAAAMCGTCAGCTGTATGAAGCCTGCTCTAGGGTGGGAGATACAATCAATTGATTCAGGAGCTACAGCCACTATTTAGCAGTGTGCATCAGGAAACTCTGCAGGAACTAAGTTAGAGTAATGCAGGTATAGCTGCCTCAATCTCCGCCACAGATCTTCAGAGAGCTGGGGTTATATACATAGAACTCAGTCTATAAATGGCAAATCTTAAAAAAAAAAAAGAAGCAAGAGAAAAACCCATCCAGTGAATATAACATCTTTTCTGAACAATGTTAGATTTATTTTCTGTTGAAAATAACTTCCTTCTTCTGAACTATAAGCTCTTTTGGAGAACAGCCATCTCTATATTGAAATTTGTTACACTGTCTAGCACAATATGTCCCAGTCTGTATGGGCTACTCCACCTATTAAGAATAAAGAATGGTAGTATAAGTTTAGGGCAAGAAAGTGAATAAATAGCCTGTAAAAGGTAAATTTCCTTTGCTCTGAAAGATCTGCCAGAGCTGAACAGCTATGGAGGACTGAGAGTAATCTGCAAAAGATACTTTTTGTATTTGTCAGTGTAGGGATGACTGTGATACACAGAGGAACGCACTCCCCTTGCTGTCAATTGCAGCATATCATTGCCTGCTGTCCTGTGCAACTGCGTCAAGTATCGTGATATGCAGCACCGGTATGAGCAGTGAAGGCTGATTGATATTTTATTAGCTGTCTGTAGGAAATTGTTTCTTTTGTGCAATCAGAAGATAAAATACAATGAAGACTCTTAAGAAGTATTTGACAGTGATTTAAAACAGAATCCTAAAAAAGGAAAGGTATCAATACTGTATACAACAAACAGAACTAATAAATGTGGGAAATAGATTTATTATCTGCACTTGGCAGCCTCCAAACTGAAGGTTCTTGTTCAAATGCTGAGTCAAAACCAGGAAGCATTATTTCTTTGTCTGAGACGTTTCTATTGTGGCCTGAAATGTGGGCAGTAGCCAGAGATGGTCTTCAGATGAGGTTCTGGAGAAGTGTTGGATCTGTACGAGGAGCGGACCCAGGCAGGCCCTCAAAACTGACCTCGTGTGGCTGGATAGCTTGGTCTACAGATGTGTTCCTTGCACATTTCTTAGCTTTCCTGACTACTGTCAAAAAGTAAGCTTCAGTTTAGGCCCACTGAAATAGAGAAGTGTATTAATGACAAAGTAGCTAGTGAGAAATGCCAGAGTTTCTAATAAATGTTATTCAGAGAGGTTTAGTTTGATTCCTTTTCTGATTTTTATTGGAAAATTCATATAATTAAAGAAGGCTGGTTAAATTCGCTCAGCTTTTTGTGTATCATCAGTGCAACTGTTAAACACTTACTGAATCATTAATTATGTGTGTGGAGATATATAACCCTCAATCACCCCATACAACTGCCACCACAGCAGTGCTACAGGCAGGGCAGTTGGTCACCACTAAGTGATGAAGAACCAGAAGATCCCACTCTGACTTTCTGACTTTCTGGTCGATGGGTATACATGTACTATCAGCAGGCTGAAGAATCCAATCAGATTTAATTGCATTGATTGATTTTATTAACCCTTTCCAGCGGCCCTAAAATGTTTGAACTTTTTTCCTYACTATTTGAATTGCAAAACATATTTGCTTGAAATTTGAGGATGTTTATGTACATATTCAGATGTCAAAGAAGGACCTAGATATGCCCTCTACATTTGAATTTAAGTCTTGAAAAATAACATAAAAATATTTCTTTTGGTTTTAATTTGAAAATCTATGTTCCTTTTCTAGCTGTTTTTGAGGAATGTAGTGATGTTATGTTAATTGAGGTTTTTCATGAAAATAGTACAGTCTAAACATATCTCAGAGAAAGAAGAAATTGTAAAATTGTTCTAACTGTAAAAATGTATGTTGGCATCCAGACACTGAGTTGTGTCATGCAAGGCAGTGCCATCGGTAGGCAGAAGTGTAGGACTGCTAGGACCTGTGTGCCAGCAGCCATGTTACCTACAAACAGTGCTACAGCCTCATCATGCCAAGCAGTCCAGCATAACCAGCAGTAAATTATTACATGAAAAGCTTTTCTCAGCCCCTCTTTTGGATTTGGGGTAGRTCAGTGCATTATGTCTCCCGGCCTTTTTGTGGTCAAAAAGCACTATCTAACCAAGAGAAAAAGAGGCCAAATGAACTATGCATTTGTTACGAATGATTTAATCTTGCTTTATGAATCTTTTGGTTTTTTTCTCAGCTCTAATAGACCTAAGTAGTTCTGGAAGCTGTACTCTCACATGCTACAAAAGTACTATTTCAGTAGCAGACTTGTTTGCTGCTGAGAAAATAGTTGTTAAGAAATCATATAACAACCACTGCTGATCCCTAAAGGGGATTGCTTCTCCCACTAGCTATTATCTAAATTGGATGTTTTCTGGAAAGACGAGCTGAATAAATAAAATAATGCTAGCAAGGCTGGAGTGCTAAGGATTCAAAGATTCTGACTCCTCCATTTTAATGTTAGTGTAACTCCACTGAACTCAGTAGAGTTATTCTGGCTTTAAACGTAAGCCCTGGGGCCCAAAACACTGCAGGGAAAGAAGCTGTCTGCTCCCATTTGAACAAGGGGAAGGCCGCAGCATGACTTTATTTACATAAACTGTCTACCAGATGGAGAGAAACCCTGGGGAAAGGCAGGCACTCCCTGCCCCCATCCCTGCTGAACCGTAGGACGTGGGAGAAGGCTCCATTCGATAAAAGTGTCTACCTAATTTCTTCCTGTGGCACCCTAGGAGTCACTATATGCATTTCAGAATTGTTTGCTTAGTGGGAATAAACTGRCTAAGAGGGGAACGACATTTCAGTCCAGACGGACTGAATCCCCTTGACATGGATTTTACTCATTGAGTCCATGCACTGCTGGGCCTGTGCTGAGGACCCTTTTTCCTTAGAAGGACTTCTTGATTGGAAAGAGCAGCAGCAGAGTTAGGTCCTGCCCTTTAGCTACTCCATACGTTGAAGACATTTGAGATTTCAGCTTCGTTAGGGCGCGGGGTATGAGAGCTGGCCTGGAACGGGAGAGGCTCGCTGGGGGTGCACCAGCCCCTGCACTGGGAGTCAGCAGACAAGGGAGAGAGGAGGAAGGGATGCTCGCCTATTGGATATTGTCAGTTTTAGAGGTTGGTATGGGGTTAACATGCTCCTTACAGTGCTGATTTTTATTCATACAGATGTGGTCTTACTGTGTGTGCCAGAGCTGGTTTTTCCTCATCTTCTAAATATTATTCCCCCTGTTTCATATATGGCGTTGGAGTTTGTGTGAGGTTACACTGCCTTTGGAGGACACTAAGGATAGGTAGTCAGTGATCCTACTATTCGAAGGGGGTTTGAACCTGTTGCGTTTGTTAGCTTTAAGACCTGATATATTTGTGCTGTCTCTTGTTGCTGTAACACACCCGTTAAAGGAGTCCTAAAACTATGAAGAGGGTGGAAGGTGAGTGTGCTCTGCTGCCTGGCACAAGGCTGCTGAAAGGGCTCGGTTGCTGCTGCTGAAACCAGGGAGATATGCTGGGAGGAAAAGGCAGAGTTTGCACCAGTGAGTTTAAAAGGCTGTGTGGACTCAAGCCTACACAGCCACGGAAGCAAAACTGGATTTTGACTTCCTGAGAATGAGGCCAATATCATGGCATCAGCTCTTCAGAGTCCTTATTGCCTCCCCAGGACAAAGTGATTTAAAGCGCAGGGATTTCCTACCCTCCAGATGATGAGCACTGCAGGAACCCTGCTCATTACTGCAGATAACAAGCAGGTGCTGGAAAAGCCATCACCCTCCCCCTGCCTTCAGCTCCCAAGGCAGCAAGTTCAGCCAACTTGCTTCTTCCTCCTCCTTGCAGCAGACAGTAGTTGCCACTGTGTGCCTTTCCCTCAGTGCCGGGGACCAGCCGTTGGGGGTGGTGGCTGGGGGGAATGCAGACCGCAGCCTCCAGCCCTGGGTGTAACTAAGACTCAGGGATTGTCCTTCAGGAGAGCTGAGGAGGGGTGAAGGTACTCTGAAATTTGCAGAGCTCCAGTTCTGGTGCTTCATCCTCACAGCATAAAGGCTCTGAGTTCAGGACTCAGGGTAACACGTGGCTCTTGCAGCCTGACCACATTTTCCTTGCTCTTGCTCCCACAACAGCTGCAGTAGAGGTCAGCAGAGAATTTGATAACTGATATGAACGTGGCTGTTCACCGAATCCTAATTCAAAAGTGGTAGGGTTTTTATTTCTATTTGGTTTTCTTTTCATCAACTCATCTGTCTAGGATCTCTGTTTCTGGAAAGAGGCAGAGTGAAGAATTTAGTCTAATACACCATTTAAATTCCATAAACAAGACAGAAATCTAGTAGCAGGCAGAGAATATATATTGCAGCAATAAAACTTCTCTGAAAGAATTGCAGCAGCAGCTAGGGAATGCTAATAAGGGTTTCTTTGCCTCTGAAGTAACGTTTACAGGCCTAGGCTGGCTTGATTTTCCTTTAATAAAACCACTATATTAATATTTTCATGACTATATATTGTGAAGAGGAAACACTTTGGAAACTTTTTGATTCTCTTCATTAATTACTTCTCTCTCTAGCAGTACCACTGCACTGAATAGATAAAAGGAGGAGAGTGACTGATATTGAGCTTCATTTTTAAAGGACAATGTGCATCTTTAATTGCATTTAATATGTAAACTTTCAGGTAAAAGATGGGCTAAAAATAATTCTGAATAAAAAAAATTAATTGCAAACCACTGCCTTCCAGTCAGGCCTATCCCAAGCCATACACRGACCACCTACAAGGTGCAAATTAACAGACTTGCTAATTGTACAGAGCAGTCTGAGATGCTGAGAGAAGAAGTGACTTGAGATGGTCAGTGCGATCTAGTCTTCATATGCTGGGTAGGTTTTCGCCAGCATTTAGTTTTCAGAGATGGGATCTAAAAATTACATTCAAGAACAGGATTTTTAATGTCTATGAGTTCAGAATCTATAGGTTTGGTCTGAGCAACGTCAGCTCCTGCCTGGGACTCCAGAGACTTGCACAGGCTAGGATCTAGGGCCAAACTCAGTTACAAATGTAGGGATAGCCAGAATTTCAGTCTTATTTTTCAGCTACATGGTGAATCAAGTCATAGCAAAGATCAAGTAGAAGCTGGAGAGCTAACTCTGAAAGCAAAACCTGTAGAAATAATGAAAGGAAAAAAGAAAGTGCTTCTGTACRTGAAAAGTACTTTTCCATATACTCTTAGAGCATTTTGTAGCTGAGGAGATGTGGTGTACAACATGGGAAATCCTCAACAGTACAGTTAAGGTGATCAGAATCTAGACGTACAAGATTCACTGAGTTGGTTGGTGGAGGAGGGCTGTACAGACAGACACATCATTTGCTTTCACTGTTTGAAACCACTTCTGGAATTGTCCTATCAGCCTCTTGCAACTGCACACTGCAAGTGGAAATTGCAGCCCCACGTGGGCGAGGAGGGCAAAGGCTGGCCCGGATGCTCTGCTGCCGCCTCGCACACCTCCCTCTCCGTATCAGGCCGCAGCTTCACGTTGGCATGAGTCTAAGCTATGCACTGGGTCACAGCAACATCATCTGCCTTCAGCCATAGGTATCTACCAGAATTTCCCAGTTGTTAGTGTCTTGAAAACAAGAAAACACAAAGAAGTTCCTCAGGAAACAGAACTAAACATATGCTGGGAATTCTCCGTGATAATGTAAAATAGCTGAATGTTGTGTTCTAAAGCTGCAACCTTATTCAGAAACAGAAGTTATGAAGAAAAAGGTATTAAAAGCATAATGAATATGAGGAACTTAACATTTACTTCAATTACAGTGTCTGAGCCTGATATTGATATTACATACCTTGCYCTGCTCCAATTAAAGTCAGTAGCCTACCAAAAGGATTTGCCTTCTCTTTATTTTATATTTCAAGTTGTTGATGTATATAGTATTAATTGTGGCAAGTTAGCAGAGAGAAACAAGCTAATCCATGTGAAAAGACTGCTTCCCTTTGGTTCCCTGCCTGCCTGCCTACTGGCAGTTTCATGCTTAATCCACTGCTTCATTTTTTACTTCTCTCTTGCCAGCAATTATATTTCATTGGTGACTGTTGTAGTATAGAGTTGGAGGCGAGGGCTGCTGCTTTACCTGAGAAGCAATGTTTCATACTGTATATCACTTCTCAATGTATAGAATCTGGAAAACTAGTAATTTCTCATTTCATTTCCAGCATAATTTACTATGCTGAAGGAATAGTGCTGTCGACTTCTGTTAAAAATGGTATGTGGTCTGTTTTGTATCTAAAGGCTTGCCTTGCTTCTGTGTCCTCTCCCAGGTAAGGCAAATACACATCACATTTCCAAAACARCTATGTAGTTCTTGGTCACCTCATTTTGTAACTTTGTCAAAGGAGCAATGACTTACTGTTTTCCAGAAAAAAAATGTAAGCACAGAGCAGCGTAACTGGTATCTGTGCAAATCCACAGTTATATTTTTTTGTAAGTCACTGAAACATAATACCTTGAATGAATGTCTGCACAAAATTTTCTCACTTTGTCCCTTTGGCAGCAAACTTAAAACTACCGATTGCCATAGATGATAGTAACTGGTATGATACATGGTATTGACACCATATAATACATATCTATGTCAAAGTAAGCTAAAGTGGTGTTGTTCAGGGTATGGACTGTGTTAAGCTGGAATGCTTCATAGCTGATAGGAAGGTCTTTACAATTAAAGAGTAAAACTTACAGTTAAACTTGTGAAATAAGTGGTTAAAAAGATTAACTGAGTTCCAAGCTTGCTCTGGGTTTATTATAACAGCTGATAGATGCAATGATGCTGAAATCTTGCAAATTTACCACTTGCTGACCTGAAGATCTGCTAAATAGAAGTCCTTTGTGAATCGGAAATGACATCAGCAAAACTTTTCTAACTACGCAATATATGGAAAAGTGTTTGTATGTACCGTGTGTATGAAGTATTGATCAGCACTTCTATTTAGCTCCTCTTAACCACTGTTTAGAGACAAGCGATGTCCATTGGCACTAGAAGTCCATTTATTCAGAACAGGTTTTCGTGGCCCTTCTCTTCCCCCCTCCAGCAACTGGAAGCTTACTTGGAAATCTGTAATTGTTTTGGCCTAAGCCAGGTTTTGTGTAATGTGCCAGGCTTGGGACCCTGGTCAAAACCAAGTAAACTGCTGAATTATGTATGTATTCATGATAGTAAGATATTCATCCATAAGCTCCCTTGCTGCAAACCAAACACCTCAGAATCCAGTCAGCAGTTCTGCAAGGTGCAACATTACTTGAAGCCTTATGCACACAATACACGAGGCAGCAGGCGGTGGCTGTTAAACATTGTTCACATCTTTGAAACCTGACTTAGTAGCTACCCTGGCACCCCACACACCCCTAAAGGGGAAGGTGTCCGTGTTTGTTTGGTGCCTGGTAGCTGACATATTTCAGTGTATTGTGTGATGTTTTCCAGTCCATGGAAGCCCATCCCTTGCTGCAGAATGTGTCCTTATCAGCTTGAATGATCCAAGCCTCTATGATTTTGCTCACTGTCCATCCTGTTCAAGGAAGCATTTCAGATAAGAGCAGGACTGAAGTCTGGGAACTTGCCATCACAATAATTTTCCAGGAGAAAATTCACTTGCCATAAAATTAAAACATCCCACCTGAAAATGTAACAGAGAGTGCTCCCAATCCATCCTCCCTGTTGGACTGGCAGCACACGCAGGTTTCCTGGCTTCGTGGCGTTGTTGGAGCCTGTCAGGCAAATTTCTGTTACTGGGACACTGGGGACTGACCCAGGACTAACATATTACCTGACCCTGGAGTATTTTGGGAAGCCTCACATTTCTGGTTCACTGGCAGGGATTCAGAGAATTTGAAGGCTCTTGAAAACATTTGGAAACACTGAAGCAGATTGAGGTTTTGATGGTTGCAAAATGAAATTTTAGAATTTTCATTTCCTATATAATTTTTTCCCCAATGTATAGAGGAGGAAATAATCAACATTTCCATTCTATGGCTATCTTTAGTCTATACCATAATTGTTCCTCTATACATTTTATWTAGACAAGATAAACTTCTATCATTATACCTTTAACACCTAGAAGCAGTTGTTCAAGCCCAGATATAAGAAGTTGTACATATAAAAAAAAATCTGTCTTTCTGTGCTCTAGTCACTTCTGAAACAGGACATAGCCAGTCAGCGCATTAAGGCTCGCAAAAACTGAGAGATTATCTTAAAAAAAGGTGTCTTAAGTCTTACCTTCATCAAACAATTTTTCTCTTAATGCTACCTCTCTTCTGGGTCAATTATTGTGTGCAGATGGGTATGAACCTAGTCTTCAGAATTTTTCATGAAAAGACAACAAATCTTTAAAGTCACCTCTTGCCTAGTGATCTCAGTTTTAGGAATACTGTGGATCTCACTATAGAAATTGCCTGATGAACTGCTATTGATTTTGTAATGTCTGCAGCAGGGTGGCTAATCTTTAGCTGCTTGGAAATCACTTGACTCAATCTCCCAGGACTTTGGTAGCTCTAACGGTCTCCTTTGGTGGGATTTGTGTGCCAGGATGTAGGGGACATCCGCTAGGGCTTCCTCATAGCCTTGTATTATCCTTTTTGCAGTGAGGGCAAGCCAGATATCTGTGTGGAGGAAGATGCATGGTGCCTCTCACTCCTCTTCCTCACGCGAAGTGAGTTGCTTCTTTCTCCTGAAGCCAGGAAGTCTCTGGAGGCAGTGTCATGGCAGAGACATTTCTCAGGCTTTGCCAAAGTTGTAGTACTATGTTTCCTCCAAATCACTTAGACATTAATTAACATATTGCCTTTCTGCTAGTGCTGCCATTATTTGTACAGAAATGAATGTTGTATTCAAGCATCCGTAGTACCTGTATGTCCACCCAAGACTCTGTGAGGACTCTCCCAATCCTTTCATACAATAAACAGGCAAATTCCAAGATAGCGACCCCAAGAAGCACTGAAAATAGTGCTCGGCTTTCTTCTCCCAGCTGTGGATCAGTAACCACTACTGTGAGCAAGGCACATAGCTCTGGCCTGCTTTGCTCTCAAAAAATCGAGGCACACAACAGCAAAAGTCACACCAGGTAGCTGGATTCTTACAGACATCCTGATGTCCATGTCTGCCCAGTGGGAGCACTGGTCCCTCATCAGCCATTACAGAAGCATGATAAGGCAATTTAAAGTAGATTTTCTTATAGGGATAAACTAAGTTTGTATTAAGCACGGCTTTGCTCTGTTTGGTGTGTCAGCAGTTTGTTGTGGTGATTATAATATTGTCCCCTTCACTTCCCTATTAAGCTGGTGTAATGTAGCTTTGATTATTGCAAGAAACGTCCTTTTGCTTGATGGTGCAATTAATTCATTGCTGGGTAGATTTGGCCTTTTCTGTCAGTGGCTGTGATTTGTACTGGTCATGTTTTCCGCTCTTTGTGATGTCCTGGTCCCATGAAAAGATATAGCCTGTAGCGTTTAGAGAACCATATTGGAACCTCTGTTTCCTATGTGTGAAAATAAAAAACCAAAACAGCTATTGCTCTTTCTTTGCAGGAGATAGGGGAATGGCCATATAAACTGCACATCTTAACAGCCAGAAATCTCCTTTTTGCACATGTGCATTGTGGAGGCACAGAGCCTAGTTGGGGGTGAAGGGGCATTCCCTGCCTCGTTTTACACTTCCAGATGTGTTTCTGCTGTGGTCAGTGTGGTTTATGTGAATCCCAAAATGGGATCTCAACTCAGCCCCTGACCACGCAACACCACCCTGTTCCCCAGCTCTTGTCCTGTGAATTGTTGTGATGCTGTGGCAGTAAATACATTGTGAGTAATTCAGTAGGTGGATGGTAAGGCAGTAACCAAATTGCTGCAGTAATATGTATACTATTTTCAAAGCATTCTGAATGGTCTATTAGATGTAAAATTAGATTAGAGAGAGCAATTAAAAGGGTAAACCTGTAAGAAAGAGTTATACATTGTTGCTTTAAAACTAGAATTGGCCACTTGAACAGTATGTATCGGCCACATCTCTTGCCTTTCATTGAGCCTAGAGGAATTTAAAAAATATTTCATTAGCATTAAACCAGATAGATTCTTTCCATTAAACAAAGTAAAGCAAGTATAATGCAACACAGCTAGTAGCATTGTAGTGGTGTGAATGCTAAAATATGTAAGGTGCTTCAGCCGGGGTCCCATTGTGCCCAGTATTCATATTTTGAAAAGGTTTGGAAGCTTCTCATTAAAGATAATGAGAGTTGCCAGGTGTCCAGCAGCTCATGAAATGAAGGACTTAGTCCAAATTATTTTGGTTATATCCTGTAAATGGATTTCTGTTGTCTTTTACACAGATTTCCAGTAAATAAACTAATACTTGTTAACCAGACCTCTGATACTATGAGCCATTTGGCTGAATAAACTCAAAGATATTTTGAATAATACATTAAATATGACTATATTTACTATGAATATGCTATAATTTATATAGGGTAGAGTTAAGATCTTTTTAATTTTACTGGATGAGAACTGCTTTTGTCTCAGTATTAATGGCTCTTAAACAGAATTTCATCTGAACATTTAATCTAAATTAGCTGTCTTCTGAGGTGATTACATTGCTTAATTTTTTTTCTTTCAACTGGACCATGCATTTCCCAGCAGCTTAGTTTGCTGATATTTGATTTGTGGTGATACAGATCATATACAAGCTGGCTTGTTGTTTTTAATGAACTGGATGTGTTGTATAATAGAATTGCTAGGTTTGTGTTAAATTACAGCTTTGGGACTCATTATTGTGAGATGTTATCTACTTTGAACTGGCTTATTTTATCACAGAGAAAGAAATTGAATTTGCTTAAGATGGCAAATGCAGCAATGGATGGGTTGGTTGGTGAGTGTTTTGGGGCACCCTGTTGACCTGATATATATTTTATCTGATCTAATTCACATTCTGCCCAGAAGACGCATACACCCACACATATGTCAGAGTCCATATAAAAAAGCCTAAAGCAAACAACAAGCACAATATATTGTTGAATGGTTAAATGGTACTCTTTAGCCATCAGTCTTTGACCATTTCAACTGTAAATTCATGAGATCTTTTCCTTAGGGCGTTTTGTTCCAATTCTCAGTAATGTGCATGCAGAAGCTAATGGTGCATTTCTTCCTGCACATATTTAGCTTCTGCATGCAAATATTTCAGCACATACACAGAAGCAGTTATCAGGCATTGAAGTTTAAGTGTGTGCAACAGGATAAATTGTGTAAAAGCCAAAAAATTGTGTTTCCTTTGACAATTGCAGGTTTGGAAGATGAAGCCTCTGTGTGTCATTCTTGGCATTTCTTTTGCTTTGAAAAACATGTTGAGCTTTCAGCCTAATGTAATGATGATATATGGGAAAATTAATTTAAATTTTATTAATTTTTTTTAAACTAATAATTTTTTTAACTGAAATTATTTTAGCTGCTCTGTGGAACAATGTATAAAAACACTGCTGTGCATTGACAGAAACTAGAGACACATGACAAACACTTCTGCTTGAACAGTTTAAATCAATGAAAAAGGGGTTCAATTCAAAGGTGATTTTAAGAAAATGCTGAAGGAATTTAAATTGGTTATAAACTGGTGTGGCATATGCTTTCATTTGGCTTCTACTTAGCTGCCTGTTACAACAGTGCCAGCTTCTGTAAGTATGTTGGCCATATAATATGTTAACGTATAATAAATATGTTAAATATGAACAAATTCTGCAGTGATGTAAGTTAGTAAGAGAGTCGCTGAGATGGCTCTTTCAGCCTCTAACAGAGTCTAAAGCAGTGTAAGGAGTGGTACCCGAAAGGGGAGGAAAGTGTTCAGCAAAGCAGGGGGAAGCAGGCTTTCTCCAGTGATACAGCTTCTACCTCCGGCTTGCACCAGCTTACATCAGGAGTGCTTCAGACACGGAGTGTATTGCTCTAACACTTCCCATAGGCAATAAATTCACACTGTTAAGGGCAGGAACTTGGGGTCTTCTAGGAAGGCAGAGTAAAGGGAACCCGCACAGAGAAAGTGCCAGGAGCTGAGAAGCCCAGAGCCAGCAGCTCCCATGAGCCAGGAGCAGAGTCCATCTGCTTCTCACTCTGGCCTCTGAGTCACAAGGCAGAAAAACACCCCCAAGAAAGTCTTTGGGGCTTTTGCTGCGCTGTGGAGGCAGCTGTCCCCAGAGCTCATGTGTGGGTATGAATCCAGCCGAGTGACCTCAGCCCTCCCGGTGCAGGGGGGTCACTTTGGCACCTCCACGTTCATTCCTGGCCATCAGAGCCGGTGCATCCCCCTGGTCCTTCAGCACACCATGTAAGACACCAGCATTTTGCAGTGATGCTCGTACTGTGTAGGAGCTGAAGGTATTCCCTTGGCCCACTCAGTGCTGTGCATACACATCTATCCAGAGCACGTGTCCTGGCTTCTGGGAGCACTGCCGTGGCAATTTCAATTTTTGTGTAGAGGTGTTTGAATCACTGCAGTTAAAGTCAGAGGTTTACGTTAAACGAAGGTTTATTGATAGCTATGGGGACTCAGATGTAAAATATCACATTAAAGGTTGTTCTTTGCAATGCAGCAGAACTATCCTCCCTCCAAAAGAAAGCCAATAAGCAACAATAAATATTTTCCTTTCAGAGTGGGCTTAGTAACTCATTTTAAATGATTCTTCTAAACTCTCTGTGATCCAGCATCACATGCCATAGAGGAGGAAGAAATACTAGCTATTTGCTCTCTGCATTAATATTTAGGGTGGATTGTAATGCTGAAGCTGATATTGAACTCTGTGCAGTTAATTTGCTTTTGTTGAAATAACCTTTAAATTATCCTTCCCTTAAACACTTTTTTTTTGCATACTGATGAGTGCTCTGTCCTATTCATGTCCAGTACGCTGGTTTATATCCTTTCTTGCTTCATCTTGGCCACCATTATTTAATAGATAGGATAGTATATACCATATAACATGAATTTTTTCCTCGCTTTGCTTTCCTGGCTTAAGAAAGTACAATTTTTTGCATGACCTTGGTTCTGGAGGCCTTGATTTACGTTACATTAACAGCTTTATGGAGTTGCTTTATAGTTTGCTTTATTGCAGAAAAACAGAACAGTTTTACTGATAGAATTTACTGTTCATTTTTTCCCAATTGTTTTTGGCATATGTTCATGTTTCGGCTTTTACATCACTGTTACTAGTAATTACCTTGCTTCCATTATTTTTCTTTAATAGAGGATAAATGAGCATGTGGTATTTTTCTTTAGTAGAGCCTGAGTATATCTGAGATCTCTCTTACGATGGGGAGAATACTGTAGGCATGATTAATAGCATCATCATTGTAACATAATTTAGTTAGAAGGACTTATACAACTGATAAAGTGTCATGCACTTCTACTAAACTGCAATCTAAGTGAACTGTATTTCAGGTTTTTATATCCTCATTTCTGTCTTCTGTAAAGATATTACTGTAAGATTCATACAAGCGTCTTTACAGTCTCACACTATAAGCAGTGAAAGTTAAATCAGTTCTTCTTGCATGAAACATAGTTTCTATAAAAAATGAGTAATTATAATTCTGAAAAAGGAATAAATTAGTTCACTAAATACATTCATTGCAGACTGAAGTTGTGACTAGATGAGATCTTTTCTAGAATGAAAAGAAATTTAGTTTACAATAAAGCAATCTGTCCTTGAAAGATGAGAGAGAAATTAAGTATTTACAGCAGATAATGCCTAAAATAACTTGCATTGTAAGTAGTATATGGACCTCACATATATAAATTAATCAGAGAAAATCAATATATAAGTCACAGACTAATAAAGAACCTTTTCTTGGTAATTAAAAATATCTCTGTCTTCGTCTACTTGACCCCACTGCTTGGGCCAATTGAAATACTGCATTTTAATTTCACCTGTGTGTGTTTTTACATGAAATTACCAGTTTTGATGAAATCTTTTCAAAACTTGCTCACATAAAAAGAAGATTTTTCTTGGTTTTCACTGATTATTATTTTTTCTGGTGGAGCATTTTGTTTAGCTAAACTTTCCATTTGAGCCTTGCATTTTGCAGGGATTTTCTATACTTAATTTCATCTTTCTTTATGGTTAAACCTACATAGCTGTTGAGCTCAGGCTGTCAGTCTAGCCTAAGCAGCTTGAGTATCCTCTAGCAACTGCTCTCCTGACCATACCCCGGTGGGTGAGCATGCTGGCACGGGGCCCTGCCATGTACAGTGACATCGTCTCTTCCACCGGTGAAGGGTAGCAAGCTTCGCACTTGAGTCCCTTTCCAACTCCCACCTCCAGGGACTCAAGATGAGCCCAGTACCACTTTTCCCCATCTCCATCAGCTGGCACTTCTTATTTTCTTATCACCCCATTCTCTGTTACCAGTTTTGTCTAACTTACATCCTTTCCACTTTTATGCTATCAGACTGCTGCTTTGCCCTGCCTGGTATAGAGTCTGCTTGTTACGAGTAAAATCATACATCTTTTCAAATAACTCTGTAAACCTAAGATTGCAGAGCACATTTCCCAGTCAGAGCAGTGGATCACTGTTTAGGAGTCATGAGTATCATTTTCAATTCTTCACTCAGTTGGTCATTTGCATTATTTTCCCTTTCCTTTTCTGTTCATGGTCTGCTGTATTTGCAGACACTAAATATTTCAGACAGAGTTGTTTTGCCCAGCGTGGAGCACGGTGGGGCCTCAGTCTTCATGACAGCCTTTATAGGCAACAAAAATAGAATAGTAAATAGAGTCTCCATTAAATTATTGATTCTCATTACAGATTCTTCTCTCRGCACACCAAGCAGGGTGCTTGTCCAGAAATATTTATTGTGCATATTAATTAGGGAAGGATGAACAAAAATGAAAAATAAAAGATCCATCACTTGAGTACTTCTTTTTATCTTACCTTTTATCTGGTTTGGTTCAGCTGGATAAACTGACAGCTGCCTCATTTCTGTATCCTGACCTCTAAACAGGGGTGCACACATCTGGCTCCGCTCTTCAGCCAGCAGAGCCACAGAGGGAGAAATAGTGATGCTTCATCTGTTCTTGCTGCTGCTTGTACACCTTTGGCAGTTTCCTTGGCTTTATGCCGACTCCTTGTACTCTTTTATTTCCTGTATTACCAAGGTGGAGAACAGACTAAGTAGGTAGTTGGTAAGTACCTAGTTTTGACTTAACACATTGATTCACAGAATCAACACTGTGTAGACCCAAATACTCATGTAGGATATTACCTAATCTTTTTTTATACAGAAGAAGCTCTGTAAAAGCTATGGTTCATACTATTTCATCAGCCTTCTACTGAAAAATGGAATGGGCTTAAAATTAAGATCCCCTTACATAATAGAAGTCATAATGAAGGGTATGGCTCATAAATTTCAATTGTTAAATTGTCTCAGTGGGAAAGGTGACTTGACATTCCCATATTTTAAGGATTTAAAATCGACATTCAACAATAATGGTAGAGAGTTTAATTATCAGCTTATATTAAGACTTGAATATGAGAGACATTTCAGCTCTTCTTTACATGAGCCAAAAGCCTTTGACTGAAGATTTCTCTTACCTCCCAAGACCCAGATTCTAAATGTATTTTATTGGGTGCCTGTTTGTAAAAGAAACACCTTATGGATGCACTTAGCCTAAAAAATCTGAGCTGAGGCATGTAAAAAAGAAGATGAGAAACCCAGTTTAATAATTTTTTTAATGTTCGCATTTACACAAAATATTTTCCAGGAGCACATTACGTGTAAAGCCTTTTGAGAGTATTTAAGGAGGCCACTTAATGGCCATCAGGCAAAGTAACCAGTAGTGCTCCTGTCAGAGCAGGGGAACCTGTGCCTTTCCACTCCAACATATGGCAACTCTTTGTGGTGTCTCAGAGATCAGCGTATTAAAGATGGCAACATCCATAAAGAAGCAAATGTTGCAGTTGCCTGTTATTCAACACAAAACCGTTGTGTTTTATATTTATCTCTGCTGTCTAAGACTGAAAGTCCTACTATGGTAAAAAGTCCCTGTATGGCTCTTCCACTTTGGGGGATGGAGTCTGTGGTTTTCTCTAGGTTTGGAAAGCACTGATCACATTATGGGTGCTATTGTAATATAAATAAATAGTAATGACAATAATAATAGTGTAACATTGCAGAAAGTGATATTGTGTTTGTAACCACTGCTGAAACAGAGGTAGTGAGTGATGACCATGTTTAGCCAGACTGCTGATGCAGGAATACAGAAACTGGAAAGATATCAACCAGTCTGATTTAAGACTTGGAGAGAGTACAGAGCTGCGAGATTGATAGCACAGAAAGGAATCTTTTGGTTGAGGTCCATGGCCTGCATCAGAGCTTTTGGGATTGATAGCACGCAGCACTATCAATCTCACAGCAGCAAATGGGACGACTATTATCCATGAAGAATGGGCCATATTAAATACCCTGACATCCACTAGATTGAGAACTGCAAAATGAGTAAGGAAGAGTACATGTTTGTAGAGATAATACAGTGCTGATTCTTCATGTAGTTTGTTTTGCAGCAAAAAAGCCTCAGTGGCTATTCCAAGCTCAGCTCCTGGAAGCTGCAAGTCATGCTGGAAATAATAATAATAAGCATAAAAATGCACAGAAGGTAGAGAATATGTAAGGGAGAGTGACTACTTAAAAAAAAAAGTGCCAAAGATAAGCAACACAGCTTATTGTGATCTGTTTACTATTTTCCATTTGTGTTTCATTGGATATTTTGAATATTACATCCTGGCCATTTTCATGCTGCATCTTCTGTTCAGAAACTGGTGGCAAAAACTCTGCTTTGTTGTATCTTGTGCTTTGATTCTCCCTGTGTTGTGAAGCTTGTGAACTTGAAAGCTAAGTCCAATTTAGGTAGACGTATCTTGCTTCAGGTCTATGGAATTAACTGCATGAATTGGCTTGTATTTATTATTTAATATTTTTATTTAATACAGCCATATATTCTCCTTCAAGAATCCTACCCTATCTAACATTATTCCATGAGCAAAGTATAATTTACTCACTCTAACATTTCCAAGGTTGTGGAAATCACTTTTTTCCCTGTGTGGACACAGTTGCCTTGGCAAACATTGCTGCTCACAACACTACCAGATGCATTGCTAAATGAACATAACTACCTCATGTGTGAAATGATTCGGATAGTAGCAGTGCACAGACAAAGCCATTAAAGGACACAACCCGAGCAGTAAACACTATTGTTGCCTTCCAACAGTAGAGAAATGCATGAATAGTAGAGGATCACCCCTGAAATTTGGAAGTTATTTGCTCCTGTAAATCCTTACAATTTATTAATGTGTTTAGTTGCTCAGCGTAAAATTAGAGAAGAAGTATCAAACCTTTGTCAAATGAAATGTTTGTTCAGAAGTCTGTGAAAAACTGACTTTCACCTAAATTTATCTTCTGTAGAGTCCAAAGGCAAATGGAAATGTTTATACTAAGCAAGGAGTAGCCAACTACTCTTGCTGGAGGGAATTCCCAACTTTGAATAATGTCTTACTAGGTTTTAATGTTCATGTGTGATATTATTTCTTTTTCCTCTTTTTATACTCAAGTTTTTTACCTGTTTTTAGTAAGTAAAAAGTCTTATTTTAGAAGGCTACAGAATTGCTTATATTATAGATGTGCTAGGCTTGACTTTGATGGCACGACTCTTCTCTTAAACCCTTTTGGAAGATAAGAGGGACTTAAAACATGGTGCACCTCAGTCAGGGAACGTTGATTCAGGGCAGGGCTAAAATGAAAGGATGGTAAGCTGTAAAGACCATACCTTTTGTCTGAGAAATCAGTATTTCCTGCATGAGTGATAAGCATTCTAGATAATGCTAAATAAATTGGTTTAGTGTTCAGGCTTACTGTATTATATATACTGAGCTTTGGCAGGAAAATGTATTTTTAAAACTATTTGGTTTTAAATATGTGTTATTGCAAACATTTGAATGAATGTCATAGGCTTGCTTACTGTAATGTACTGACAAAAAACAAAGTATAGTTAGATTTAATTTTAAGCATGCACATGTCCATGAAATACTCGTGAGTGTCTCTCTCAGGGAAAAGTACCTGCGGATGACTAACTGCTGGTCTAGCAGTTCAATAAGAAAAATAAACTGTTGCTCTCCTGGTCATTAAGGAAGACATAGAGGTAATCATGTTTAGATTCTTAGAAGACATTTCATAATAGCCCAAAAGGGATTTTGAAGTCAAAGGTGAAAACTAAAGTTAGCTGAAGTAGTTCTAGTGCTTGTGTGTCACAAATTCAGACTTCAAAACAAATGTTTGAGCGAGGCTTATGCTGAAACACAAATGTTACATTAGAGTCAGATTGTGACAGATTGAAATAATAGACCTGTGCAGAGGAAGGCTGCAGTTGGCATCAGCAGGATGTGCCCCTTAATTATAAGCTGAATCTCCAAGTAGTAATGCTAACATCACCTGAGTGCGTAAAGAAAAAAATCCCGTGTGTACAGTATAGCTCCTTTGGGAAGACATCTAGATTATGGGCCCTACCAATGACAAATGAAATTCAGTTCAGGTAAATGAATAAACAATAAAAACAAAAGCTATTCATAAACTGGAAAATGTGCTGATATCTAGACAAATAAAGCAATATGGGTATTTCTGCATTAAAATAATCCCTAAAGTATTCATCCCAATGTGTACTGGCAAAGAAAAACAAATCAAGTAGTGGAGTGAATTGAATTACTAGTCCTATGCAGTATAAATCAAAAGGAGATCCAAGCATTTTTATTGCTCCATATGGTAGAGTTGGCCATTAGCTAGAGTACTGTTTATAATACTACTCACATCAAAGTAGGAAAGTTATAATTGCTAGAGAAGGTGGATCACAAAACAACCTGGAACAAGAAAAATGTTAATCTAATCATTAACAGAGAAAAATAGAATGACCATTCAAGTTAACAACAGCAAAAGGAAAAAGAGCAAAGAAGAATTGAATTAATTCTAGGATCTTCTGGTTAGTGAAGGAAATCTGAGATTGAAAATACATGAGGAAAATGGAAAACCAAGAGGATGTTTCGGTAAAATTCCGCATTCAAACAAAATGCACATTTAATGATACATGTTATTCCAGTCTGTGGTAACCTAATGGACGTGGCATTACCTGGAGTTCTCATGCATGCCCGAAACATATCAAAGATGGGGATACTTATTGGATGAGTCTGTGAGCTGGATGCTCGGCAGCAATGTATGAGTGTAGTGTTGACTCCAACATGAGAGTTATTAGAGAGCTGATGCTCTTCAGATCTCAAACACCAACAGTGATACTGCAAGAGTTATGAATGAATGAAATTAGGACAGGGTAATTTGTGAAATTAATGCTGATTATGTCTTTAATATAAAATTCTACTTCTGCCTCTTGGATTTCTTCATAGCATTACCCAACTTTGCACCATATGTTTGCACAGTCCTAGAAATTAGAGGTGGTTGAACTTGGTTCAACCAAGAATAGTGGTGGGTGTTGAGCTGGATCTGCTCCCTGCTGCAGCTTTCCTTGCTTATAATTCTGGAGGTCACTGGGCTGCTAATAAAAAAGAAGGCAACTTAGTAAATAGCTGAAAAGGCCAACACAGAAAGGGTTAAGGGCAAAGTAAGTCACCGTGCTAAATATCATCTGGTAGGGACAAACCTGGGTAGCTTGCTGGAAAGGTTAGTTGTGGCTGTCAAGCCAGTTAGAGATCTTAGAGTGTGTAAACAGAAGAGTGGTTTAAAATGAACTGGTGCTCCCTCGCAAGGTCAATTAGGTACACAGGTATGCCAGTACCACCATAAAGCCTTGTTATCCCACAGTGGTCTTGGTAGAAAGGTGCTCACGCAGCTGGCCTGTGAGAGCGGGTGAAGCTGAACAGGATTGAGGGTAAGGCTACAGACTGACTGAAAAGGCCTTGTGGTATGATTGTTCTGTGGTGTGCTTCGGTAAGCCTACCTCACAGGCACAGCCGTCGTCTTCGTGCTGGTGCCGCTGGCTGCATAGTAAACAGTGCAGAGTACTTTAAGACCCATTCACCTTTCTATTTTTAAACTGGCAGGTGGCCTCTTCCTTAAAAAAGTCTTCAGGCATCCACTGTTGGGGTTGTTTTTTTTTTTCTGTTTTAGCTTTGTGCCCAAGGGAGGGCTAGCTGATATCATTTGCTGATTGTCAGGACTGCTGAGTTTGCCTTTTTGAAGTTATAACCTCAGATTTAGGAACTTGTGGACTAAAATAGCTCATCAAAGCATGCAGATGGGAAAGAGATTACCCTCCCTTTCCACTACATGGAATGAATTGAAATTTGTAGAGTCTCCAGTTATTGAGTTTTCTTTTTTATGGAAGCATTTGGCTTACATACGTCTGTTAGAACTAGAATGAATTTTAAACATGTTTCCACTGAGCATAATTAAACATATTAGAGCCTTGATGAATTGTATTGTCCTATGCCAGACTAAAGAGTGGAAGGAATAAAAGGAATTAAAATGGATGTCAGAGTGAAAGTTAACATTGAACACCTCCATTAAAATCAATAAAAAATTTGTTGTTGTTCAGTGTATTTAACAATGTTCTGGAGATGTAAAATGAAATGTCTCATTTTTGGTTAAAATTAAAACATTGAAATGCTGCTAGGAGATCACAGGTAATATAGCTACCTGAGAATATATCACAATTCKAGCAGCAACCTGATAATTAAACCTTTGTTTCAAGTGCGAAACCTCTTGCATATAATATGATACTGGAACTTGTGTAGGTGAAATGATAAATGGAAGCAGATATTTTAATTCCTTACTTTTAGCACTTTGGTAAAGAAACCAACATTAAAGCTCAATTCAGTATATTGCTTTTTATTCCCAAAACTAGTATCTGTTGGTTTTTGCATCAATAAACACATTAATCAGAAGGAGGAAAACAGAAAGCATTATTCAATGATCCAATAAAATTCTATAATATGAAGCTAGTAATGAATAAAAATTGATAGATGAATGAGAACAGTGATATCAGATAAAAAACGTAGCCTTCCAATACACTGCTTATGGTGTTTGAATGAGTTTCAGAATTTAAGTATGAAAAATTATTCTAACCTATCCTATTTTTAAGGGTCCTCTGAGCTCTTACCATATAAATTTATAGCATAGTACTTAAATATTGAGTAGTTCTATACTTTTCTTCTGATATGAGGGGGAACCCCTAATTAAAACAATGCACCATACATCTGGGAGAAGTATGTGAATTTTTCCCCACCTTTGTTAAAGATTCTAGGGATCCTTTTGCAGCACAACATAACCCAAATTACCATATTAAATGTTATTTCTCATTGTAAAGATGTTACTGTCCTCTTCTACTACTTCTCAGGTACCTTGCTCGCTTGATTTTGATGCCTATTCTCCTTATGTATTTTAAATCCACATAAACTCAGAAGTTGTTAACAGGGGATTTTGATTTTTGGGGGTGATTTGCCAAACTTTTTTGTTTGCCTAAACTGCTTCAAGTTTTAATGAAAATGGAATTGCAACAAGAAACCAGAATGCTTCTGATTTAAAACAAATAAAACTAGTATCTGATTTGCATTTCTTTTTCAGAAAAACATTGATGCTAACTGCATGTTGTTAAGCTGTGCAACAGGCTTGGATGTTACTGTGCTAGAAGTGTGTGTTTCCTTGGACTTGTATCTAGGTGGTTCTCCATGTGTCCACCTGCCTGCTATGAGACAATAATACCTTAGTCTGATCCTCGGGAAAAAAAAGGCTGATGCAGTCATACAGTTTCAGTGCACACCTGCTAACAACTTTTGAACATGTTGTGCAACCAAAGCTGACAAAGCAATCAGTGATTACTCCTAGACGTTTTGTGAAAATAGGCGGCTGAGTAAAGAAGAGAGACCCAATCATTCTGAAAAGGCATTTGTCTATAGGACATTGAAATGCTTCCACAGGATCATATAACTGTCCCAGTTACAAGAAGACTTTCTGAGCAAATCCAAAATAAAAATCCACACATGGCCAGGCTTTCTTAGTTCTGATGACAATGATGCATTTTGTGTACATAGAGTATTATATTGGCTTTTTCTTGGCATTTATCTGTATGCACATCTTACAATATGCAATCTTTATATTTAAACAAACAAAAAAGACATCGTGGTGTGCTATGCAGGATAAAATCTGTCCTATGAGACAGAGTCATAAACTAAAATTTATTTTCCATGTTCTGAGTTAAAATAACAAAAAAACCCTTTTTCAATCAAATCATCTCACTTTGCTAAATTTAAGATACTGATTCAGTTCCTCCAGCTTCTGTAAAATCTGACACACCCACCCCTTTAAATAGATTATTTTAAATTATGACAAGTAATTGGTAAAGTTGAATTTTTAGACTACTGGAGCGTTAGATCTTTTGGTAGATTTTGTCACCAACACATGTTCTCCTAAAACTATACTACTCCTGAAAAGCTGATGCAATGAATTTATGCTTCCTAGAAAAATCAAATGGAAAGTTTCTGTTTTCAGTGTAACTCCATTGAGTTCCATGGATTTTCTGTTGATTTATGTGAGTATGAATGAAATCAGAGAGGACCCAGTAGAATACGTTGTAGTTTACACAAAAAGGATTTATTGCAAGGACTCATCAAAAGAATTTTTCAACATAATTTATAGAACTGTTTACTGACTATAGCTGACCTTCAAAATTGCTATTAAATATTCACTCTAAGGACTGTTCTGTATATTTAACTAAAACCTCAGTTTAGAAAGGTTGCCAGTACATTTCTACTTAGTGTCTATGTTTTCCTCCCAGTTTCAATGGAAGACAAAAATTAATAACTAGAAAATATGCATCTTTTCCACTTAGAATTGACACCAAGAAGTCCAATAATTTTTGATGAATAGTCTTATTTCATGACTCTAAATGCCCACCAGAATCAATGTGCTGGATTAGGCAATATTTTATTCTTTCCTGTTTCCATGATATGTCCTCATAATCATCATGTCTCTGAGAATTTGTCCTGACTACATTTATTGAAGTATATTAGATACTGTTAGTTTGTGTACCAATTGTGTGACTGAGGTCCACACCTTCTTGTGTGTGCTAGAGTAGAATACCTTGCCTGCAATTTTATTAGGAAAAAAGTTTCTTTTAACCACATTCTAGTCAGAATATCATACTGCCATGCTTTTGTAGAGTAGAAACACCCTTTGAAAAAATGCTTGAACGTGTTAGCTAATCCTTTTCAATGATGCATTTTTACAGCCTAATCAAGATAAACCCCAGGAGGCAAAGAGAGGTTTGCAAGATGGATCTGTGCCCCGTGTGGTTTTTCGAATGGATTACAAGTCCATTTTATTAACAGAGTGCAGTGTAGTATGAAATAAACCTGAAAGCATATGGTTTTGCCCTGCCAGAGAGCCATAGGTTAAAGTTCTGCTGTGATTTTCCCAGTCCCTACCTCCCTCTGCCAGGAAGCTTCAATAGCGTTGGACCAACAGCTGGACCTCACTGCTCCTGTTGTTTTGAGGCTACAGCGGTGGCACTGAGTTGGATGGGACAGTGGTGCCAAAGTGACTGAGCCAAGCTGATTATCCAAGGCTGGAGAGGGTGAGGGTGGGAGTGCTTCACTGGAGGTGGCACATGGTTTTGGGCAGACCTGAGTTTTTGCAGACTGTCAGGGGAATGTCCCCTAGGTTGTGCTGTGAGAGGGCAGGATGCAAGGTGGTACGTATGGTCTGCATGGCAAGAGCCCACCTCAGGCTGTGCATGGGCACCGGGCCGTGCTGCTGGAGTCACCTTGCTTCCCAGCAAGGACAATCTGATCCTGCATCTGCTGCCAAAGGGTTGGCCAGGCATGGCCTTACATGCCTGTGGGCAAAGAGAAATGATGTTCCCCATGTGCCACTTCCACACTACGGGCAGCATATAGCTGCAGCTGAGGTGGTTGGTTTTTAGGCAACATTTACAGCTCAAGTGGCCATTTCCCATCTCTGCTAGAAAAAAAAGAGCTCATTTGGTTACTTGGTATTCTTCAAGTCTGCCTCTGTGATCACTGTGGATAGTCCTTGGGTGGGGTGTGCCAGTTGTTTGTAAATTAAATTTTATTATGGGAAAATTTTCATGCACTTTCTTCCCCGTTAATAGAATAACTTTCTCTCTTGAAGAAAAAAACAGAGTTTGATCTCGAGAGCTTCAAGTTCATCTGCAAGCTAAAGGTAAGTTCTGTTTGATCTGCCAGGGTCCTGGGACTATTTCTGGCTCTCAGCCTTTTTCTTGAGCCTCTGCTCTTTTCCCCACAGCTGCCAGGGCCATGAGGAATAGGTTTTGCTTTCTTTAAAGTGAAGTGCTGTAGCATGGCTCCCACAAAAGGCAGCCAACACCATCTTCTACCCAGACCAGGGGAATGCTGATGTGGATTCAAGCTGTTCAAAACATTCTTATCCATGTTGCAAACCAAGCCCAAGATTTCCTTACATGCACCACATAAAATATCCCACGTAGTTCCCTGGATTTCTGTTGTATTTCTTAATACTTCCTCCAAGAGCTTCAAAAACGTTTTAAATTAAGTCAGTTGCAGCTGCTCTGTCAGGAATTCACTAAGCACTGCAGCCACTGAAGCAATTAAAAAAATTGCACAGAAGGTAATTAAAAGCTTTACTGGTTCTTGCTATTAGACTGACATTTTAAATGCCTCTAGATGTTTTATTGTGCCAATAACCTATTTCCCTAGTCTCCAAGAGAAATACAACTGACATCAGTAATTTACTGAAGTATTCTACAGGTATCATAACGTTCCAACTAGAAATCTATATTAAATCACTGTAGTTTTCTGTTCTGCGCAGTCCTTGCCGCACAACTTAATGAAACAGTGGTTATTTGTTAATGGGTATTAGAGCTTAGTCTCTTACTCTCATATCCTATAGTGAGCTGTGTAATATTTGTATTACTTGTACACAAAGAGATGCCTTCTGGTTATCATGAGCATGTGGGCTGGAGGGAGTCAGGCGGAGATTCTCCTTCTTCTGTACAACAATAGAGAGCAGAAGTCCTGGTTTATTGTACAGGGCAATGCAACTGGCCTTCCTCTGCCGCGATGAGCTCTACTAATGAGTAGGGCTGTACAGTATGTGACTGGCTGCTGTCCACAAGGTCTGCAAGGACATAGCTGGGTTTCTCAGAGCATCTCCATCCTCAAGTCCTGTGTTTGCAGACAGGCTAATAGAAGGAAGTCCCTCCCGGAGACTTGAGTCAGTCAGAAAAGTTAGGCTGTCTTAGTGTATCCCTTCCCAAACCCCATGTGTGCCCAGAAAGGAAAGCTGGCAGGTTATTAAGCAGTTTGCTAGCTTTCAATTCAAGGTCCAAGCAGAGACTTTAAAAAGGATGCAGGGAAAATATTTTATTGTAACTTTTTCCCTGATAGCCTCAAAATGTGAATGTGCTAACCCAATGACTTTTCAGTGTGCAAATGAACTACTATTATTCATACCTGATAGGAATTTATAGGAAAACCACATGACAGAGAGGAGGATTACTGGAGGTTGCTTAAAGTTTTTACCCTTGATTTATTTTGTAGATCCCGCCGGAACATAAAATCAAACCAGATTTCAAGTATATTACACTTAGCTGTACAGCATACAGAAGTAAGACTATACCAAACTGCATTGTGTTATAGATGGTATAATGTCTTAAAGTTTGACAGAAATTATTCTGATGTGTAAGCATGAGGAGCCGCATTAATGCTGAGCTTTCAACTTTTATTCCATTTTTTCTCTCCTGGGTTGCCTTAATACTGTGTAAACAGGGGTATTTTGGAAGGGATTTCAGCAATAAACAAACCCACACATATTTCTGTGACCCGTGAGAAAGCCTACACAGGCTAGCTTACATTGACCTCTATGGTGTCTTTTGAATCATATCCTGCTGATCGACGCTACATGTCTCTACAGTTTGCATCAACAAGAATGTAAAATGGCAAAACTCTCTTGGCACTAATCTCTGAAGCCACGTCTAATTCTCTTTTTTAATGAGGCATTGAATTATTCCATACAGTGAGATGCCTGTCAGTTTGCAGCATAGCTCCATGCATGCTGTTATGCCACCAGAGATAAACAATCAGTAGGATTGATCAGACAGGCAATCAGTTAAACAAATCTGAGTAGAAAAAAAATTTGCACATGCACTGCTCAGGATGAAATAGATATTTTGATAAAGTTGCATAATGAAAATATGTGATGTGTGAATACAGTGATTAGCAGTAACTAATTAATAGAGAGTTAGCTTTTGCATAAATGATTTATTTTCTAGAGTTGCAATGGGAGGAAGGTCTAGGGATCATAACATGGAGATCCATGGTTGGTTCCCCCCTTTTGCCACAGATTTAGCCTTGAGTCATTTAGTTTCTTCTCTGTGTAGCAGCTCTGCTCCTCCATTATAGAAACAAAAATAATGGTGCAAGGTATACCTCCTTAGGGCAAGGGTGGCCCTTCTTTTCAAGGGGAAAAGGCAGGGAGTAAGTTATGTACTTCTATGAGAAACATAAGGCAGGCAGCTATGATGCTGGCCATCCTCTTCAAGGCTGGACATCTGTGAGTGCGGCCAGGTGCAGATGTAAGCAAGAGTCAGCAGCAGTCATTGCGGTTATGTGACGCTCATTAACTGGTTATGTAACATACAAAATTTTCAGAGGAAAATGGTGTCCATGTAGTAAGCAGTCCTAAAAGAAGACACACCACAAACCACAACCCAACTATGCCTGCCACTAAGCCATCCTACCTATACTTGCCATCATACCCATGAGCACCACAACAAAATAGTAGATGCTTACTCATACCCCTAGGAAATGGTTCAAGTATTCCTGGTGATATCTGGATTGCTGTTTAATAATCTTTGTCATGGTCTCATACCGTTAAACCAGTAGTGATTCAAGCACTTTGGTCACTCAAACATGCTCTGTTGTTCATTAAGTCAATGGGTTTCTATTGAGTTTGAAGGGCAACAAATAATCAAATCAGGCATTTTAACACCTGGTTTTGCTGCATCCTGGTTTTACTGTCACTGTTTAAGGCCAAGTGATGGATATATTGATTTCTGCATTTACCTACATCCTAGCCAACACATCATTTCCTTTATTTATGCTCAAAGGAGTTCTCAGCTGCTTTACAGAATCTTTTTTTTTTAACTCATCTGTCACAAAATTCTCACCAAATATCAAATTTCATTAAAAAATTATCCTTGTCCTCTACTTCACTTAGAGGTATTGAGTGTCTTTTTAAAAAGACAGGGAGGATTCCTTTCTAGCAACACCCTGTGAAACTGGACTCCCATGCTCTGTCATCTTTGCGTATAGGAAAAATCACTCTGAGAAATAGTGATTCCTTTTGAGCTTCATACCATCAAAGAGTAGCGCATCTGAAGAAGTCACTGTCCAGCTGCTTGTAACGGCTCTTGTTGTCAGAAGTTATCTCCCCTTCAGAACTGCTGGCTGAGCTGCTTGTGGGATTTCTCCAAATGAATCCTTTAGCATGGGCAGCTTCAATAATAACAGGTTCTCATCAAGCAGGTGGGGCAGCACAGTTGGATCCAGCAGAGGACACGTGTCCACAGCTTAAGGGAATATGGTTTTACAGGGAGCAGAATCCAAAGCTCTGGAAACAGATTCCTCTGTCTAACGTGAAAGTCTGGTGTAAAGTCTGATGCTTTAAAGCTTAAAAACCATTTTAATTAGGAAACATATAGATGGTTAAGTTTAACTGAGTAATAGTCTAAGAGTGTTTGGGTGGGAAACTTGGCTGTTTAGGCAGAATTGTAAAGTTGTGAGCTAATTCACTGACATGCAGTGTAATTTGTGATTAAGCTTATCTGCAATATCTAACCTTTTAGTAAATGCCAGCTGCATAATGACTGTCAGTTTTCTCTCCTCAGATATTACATTGCAGACGGTTCTATCTGACCATAAGAATCTATTTAATAAGACTCTAATGGGAAATGACCAGTATCTGAGTATTACAGATTAAAAGTGACAATGCTAATTGACTGCAGAGGTATCTACATGAAGAGGGACCAGAAAAATCATTTAAGTCTAAATGAAATTGGACTGATTTGATATTTGAAAAAGCATTACATTCCTCTTGTGTTTGGCAGTGTGAATTAATTGCTCCCTGTGTCAGGCAGAACCAGTTTCTATGTAGCAATGGGCTAAGATTGGTGGGGAGTGAAGAATATTAACTTGGGGGGGGTTAGAAATACATATTAGTTTACTAAAATTAGAAGTATATGGAAAGGTTTGTATTATATGTAATTTTTATGGTGAGGAATGAAATGATATTTTGTATATGCAGAAATCAAATTCTAGAAAACTTTTAATTATTTGATTGTGTGGGTTTGTGATTGCTAGTAAAACAAATGGGGAGCACAACCACATTTCTGCTCTGAAGATGCAAATTTAATTACCTTTTTTCTTAGCTTTTCAAAAAGCATTTTGCAAATAAATAGAACAGGGAAATAGAAAATCACAGTTATATTTCATGAGGAGTAATTGGTAGGAATCATAACAATAGGAAAATGATCATACATGGCATATGCTTATCTCAAAAATGCCTTAAAATCATTAGGTATCAGATAAATGCATGTGCTTAACTTCTATACAGTTTGCTGTGCACAAATCTTTACCTTCAGTCAAAGAGGTTGCAGTACAAATTAACTTCTCTGTGCAATTTTTTACAGTCTAAGTCTAAGAAGGGAATCAGACACATAATGGATTCCAAGTAACAGGCTATGTGCACAGAAAATGCAACATTTTCATATCTAGATGCATAAAAAGTTTTTGGAATATAAACATTAGACATCCTTTAAAAGTCCCAAGATACTGAGAAAAATTCTCTTCTAGCATGGCTCTATGTGCTTCAAAAGTATGGGAAAGCTGATGGAACAAAATGCCAGTTACCTTGAGCTGATAAACACAGATATAGAGTGAAGGTCAAAGAACAAGGAANATAGAGTGAAGGTCAAAGAACAAGGAACGGGATTGCAAAACAGAAAAACAGAAACAAAGGCTTGTGCAAAAAGAAATAACGGCTTAGGCTGCTGCTAATAGTAAAGCGCATGATAATGGAGATGTGACCAATTAGTAAAGTTTTAGCGGCATGTGCTTTGTCTATGATCGCGTGAGCAACAATCGGGAAGATATAAATAAGAAGAAATTGTGTAAATAAAGGTCTCCGCTCTGCACTATTCCTGGAGTCCATGATTCATTCCCTTCAATGCACTATTTCCCATGTTAATCTTCTAGCTTCTGCTTCCAGCCATTTGTATGTTACACCTCTCCATCTGATGGTTTAAAGAGTCTTTTAGTATTTAGGTTTATCTCCATCTGGTTAATGAAAAAAGAAACAGGATAAATCATGCCACCACTATGCTATGGATGCCTATAATATGCCATGAGGGAGTAGCATGCTTTTTTGGGGTGGGAGGGGATGTGTTAGCACCAGCTGTCTGTCATGGCTGATATAAACCCTGCCCATTTCAGGGCTACACTGGGTGACTTTCTATGTGGGAGAGTAAAGGGTGAGAAAACACTTTTATCATTTGCTGAATCTGACAGCGCAGCACCACTGGCCTTGTTCCTTGCTTGTCAGTGTTTATCAGGAGCACAGGGATAGCAGCTGCTTTTGCATCTCAGTGAGTCACCACATCACATTCTGCCCAAGAGGAGGAGRGGGGATGAACGCTATTTTTTTTTCTCATCTGACTCCTGTGTTTAAAGGTTGTTACATGGGCTTAGTACACCGAACCCAGGACTTCTCTAAAGAAAATACTAATATTGACTGAAGAGTCCTTTTGTTAAATGCAAATAGAGCTTTTTCTTTCATTGGAGTTAGCTGCAAAAAACATTATTTCTAATTTAATATTTCATTCTGTGTATAAAAATGATTTTTTTTCTTTTAAAGAAAATTCAAGTTTGGTAATTTATTCAGCAGGAACAAAAGTATTAATGTATTTTAAAATTCCCATTTATTTTTCCTGAAAGCACTCTGCTCAATTTGAGTACGTACAAACAAAAAAATGTATCCTTGCATTGTGTGTGGAGTTCATCTTGAGAAGACAAAGCCAGTGCAGACTTTTGTGTTTTGGAAGAGCCTAGCAAACTCTGCCTAAAATGTGCTTCAGTCAGAAGAGTTAAAATAAACACATTGAGAATATTTTCACTAGAGAAGACATTAACCATGGGAAAGATGAAGTGAAAAGATATGGTTGTATTTTCAAATAGTTCTGAGCATAATTCCAGAACTATGAAATTAAGATCTGCAATTTTTTTTTTTTATGATGAGGATCGTAGTGTGATATACTGGAGTTCTGAATAAAATCTACTGCTTCGCTGGCTGTTTTACTTTCATTTAAATAGTTTGAGTTTATTCTATTCTCTGGTCTTTCTGATTTGGGGGTTTCTTTTTTTGAAACTCGTTTCAATAAAAAATTAATAACATTGGTTGTAAATAACATCTTGTATCAAGATTGCTATTAACCTTTGGCTTTTTTCTTTTTTTACGATTGAGGATCATATTCATATTAGTTTTGTTTACTGGATGGCTTCCCTGTCCCTTTGTCATTGATATGAGACTGAAATTTTCTGAGAATGGGTGGTATGATTTGAGCAAACACAAACTAAAACCCAGCTTGTTGTTTTCATGCAGACTTCAACCTGGCTATTAGCCTTAACCTAATCTCTATCTAAGTACTTTTTCCCAGGCCTGTCTCTAATCATAATTCCTTTTTGTTATTCGTCTTTTATGATGTTAATAAGCTATACTTGGCATAGCAAAATAAATATTGTCAGTGTGAAACTCTCTGCTGTGAATCATTAAATTCCTGAAACTTCAAATGCTTTGGAAAACAGCAACAAAGAGCTATCCTTTAAGTGCTTATCTGTAATACTTTATGCCTATTAAATTTATAAAATGAACTTGTAAAAGTGTTCCTAACGTAAACAAATTTTGCTTTGCAGAAGGCCATGGATTTTTGTATGAAACTTTTGGGATCAGGCCTCAGTTTTCTTGGCACATTGATCCTTTTGGAGCTTCAGCTACAACACCAACTCTTTTTGCTCTGGCTGGTTTTAATGCTCATCTTATTTCTCGGATTGACTATGATCTGAAGGCTGACATGCAGAAAAACAAGGTAAAAATACCCTTAGGAATGGAACCCATTGCCAGCCTCTGCTTACAGTAATCTAAACCATGACATTAAGATAAGCATGCCCCTGATCTGTGCAAGAAAATGTAGGTATTTCTTCTCTAAAAGTGACATGCTGATTGCATGTGGTAGTAGTGAAATATATTGAATCCGTGTAATATGGTCAGTAATGTCTTCATGACTTCTGGTCAAGGATAAAATATAGTCTAGCCTGAAGAAGACACAAAATGTGGGCAGTTGGGCAAGGCATAAATGGATATTGAATTAGGAGTGTTGGAACTGGAGGCATCTAGAATGGGTTTCAGCTTCCCTTGAGAAAATCTTAGATAGGTTGGTTTTTTTATAGACTGTTTAAAGTGTAGTGTGTATGTTTGGGCGTGGTGGTTGTCATGCTTGGAACATTTATTTGTGCCTGTAAAAGTGACAATACTAGGTCAGTTAGGGTGGCAGCTAACCATTTTTTTGCTGAATTCAGTTTTTGTTTCATGTTCTGCCTTCTCTTGCACAGTGTCCCACACACAGTAAATGTTTTTCTTTTCAGGTCACAATGTTGGACCCTGATCTGTCATCAATTTTACATGCTAAATTATGTGAAAATAAGGGGCTTTCACTAGTATGAGCTGGGCATTAGGCAGTTTTTATGAATCTTGGGTGAAACTCAGACGCCTCTGAAGACGACAACAGAATTCCTGTTGAATTTGGTGAAGCCAGGACCTACCATCTTATGTTTGCAGTGAATTGTGATACTTCCTTTCTGCTAAAATCTTTTATGAGCTTTTGACAATCTTTTCCCATCTAATTTTTTTTCTGGCACATGACAGTCTGGAGGCTTCCAAAACTGTAAAAATTCTGTTTCAGTTGATTTAAACATTGATTCCCACTGACTACAGTGCAATCCAGACTATCTGGATCTTTCCTAGCTTAGAGGTATTCAGCTTCCACTGAAATATGTGAGGCGTAATGCTTGTGATAAGCTAGGCTTACATCTGGATTTTAGCAGTATGCTGGCAGTATGTGCTGCCTCCTCTCCTTCTCCATCAATTCAAATAGAGGCAACACTATAGCCTCCTATATATAGTATGTGACCTTGCCTGGGGTACCATTCGCTGGTCTTAAGTAAAAGCACTTAAAGTATTACAAGTGGTGGAAGGGCAGATGGGCACTCTGAAGTCTTAAGTTGTTAATGATGGTATTTCTGTGCTTGTCATCAAGAGTAAAGGTTTCTTACCTTTTTTGTTTTCCAGAAGCTTCAGTTTGTATGGCAGGGCTCTCCTTCCTTATCTGAAAGACAGGAGATCTTCACCCATGTTATGGATCAGTACAGCTACTGTACCCCATCGCAAATACCTTTTTCAAACAGGTCTGAAGATTTCCCAAATAGGCAGAAATATTGATCACTTCTGCGAGTTTATATTGTTGGAGTTTAAGCATTTTCTTTGACTGTTTTCTTTCAACAGTATTCTACTCCTTTCTCCTGACCTGCAGTAGGTCAAGGAGGTGTCTAGACTCTGTAGATCTGAGTCAAAAAGTGACACTTACTACTGACAGGCATTAAAAATACTTCAAAATATTGACAGACTTTAAAAATAATGTTTTCTAGCACCCAGAGGTGTGGCTTTCAGGTGCAGCTTTCATCTACATATATATATATCATGTCAGTCCTTATCAAAAAAATATAGAATAAAAATGTGAAACAAATCAATTGCTGTAAACAGAAAATGTCCAAAGCAGGACTGGGTTTTTGTTTCTCTGCCTGGAAAGTTAAGATTTTAAAACTCCAGGAAGCTCAGTATGGACTTGCCTATTGCTATTTGATTTTCTGTGGGAGATTTGCAGCATTATATTGGGCTGAGATTGTGTATATTATCTGTGTATAAACTAAAGCAACTAAAATTTTCCATTTACTTTGTGAAAAAATCCGAGAGCTTTTGAAAAGTTTATTTTGCTCACTGGCTTATCCAGTAAAATACTCTTTGTAAACAAAGTCTACTTGGGGGAACATCCTCATTGTTACAAAGCTTGCTGTTTTGTCCTATGATTTCTTTGTTCTGTGCCAGCAAGCAGCAGGGACTTGGAAAGTTGCACAGTGCAAAAAGAATACTGGACAACCTTCCCCCTACTTCCACCCCCAAATAAACACTAAAACTTAAACACTAGCAATGAATATAAACTGAATTTTTTTGCTTCTTATTCCCTGTGTGTCTGCATTTTATTCCAGCACCTTTTGATGTGTTTTTCCCAGTTGAGTAAGTCCTGTTTATAGCCCATTGCTTTCTCCTTCTACTTAGATCGGGATTTTATTGGAATGGAATTGCAGCTTTCCCAGATCCACCAAAAGATGGTGTTTATCCAAACATGAGTCTCCCTGTTACAGATACTAACATCCATCTGTACGCACAAACCATGGTGGCAAACATGAAGGAGAGAGCAGCCTGGTTCCGAACAAGTGATGTTTTGTGGCCATGGGTAAGTGCACGATAAGCATTTGCTTTAGAAGTGGCAAGTACACCTACAGTATGAACAGTAGGTAGAAGGCACTTTGCTACAGTACGTAGTGAAGAAATGCAGGTACAAACCACATGTCAGTAAATGTTTTTCTAATAAGTGGGGCCCAAATGTCTGATTTGTAATGATTTTTAAAAACTAGAACTTCCTCATACAGTCTGCCAGCTGTCTACCAAGTCTTCCACCCTACTTAATATAGAAAGAAGCRTGTCAAAATCGTAAAGATAACCTCTTGCAAAACTATATATTGCAATATTGCTTCCTTTTTTCTCTCCTTGTTTTGTCTATTTAAATGATCTCTTCACGTAACTGCTGAGCACAACATAACTATGTTAACAAAAACGATAGCATTACAAGAAAATGTATTATGCATTAGGTAGACAACATATGTTTTAATTGATGTGTAATCATTTTCTTATACAGTCTTTGTATTTTAGTTAGAAACATAAGCATATCCCAGCTTGGTCATTCAAACACTTTTTTCAGCAATATGCTATGTTAATTACGTCCTGCATGTACACATAGCACTGATATGCTCTTGCTGTTTTTAAGTCCTTAGAAAAGAATAACTTTGCCTAAACTGAATGTACAGTCTGTTTTTGAATTTTGATGGATGCTGTAGGTCTCATAATTACAATATTAAAGGATGATGTGTGTTCTTAAGCTGGATATTTCACCACAATATCTGTTGTTGCAAAGAGAGCAAACATTTTCTGACTGATGCAGCTTTGAGTCACTGATTTGTTTTTCTCCTGTGTTTGTGACACTGTTGCTTATATTGAATTTTTTTTTTTTTTTTTTTTTTTT